>PITA01016878.1:33659-45209 GCA_004023965.1 Spilogale gracilis | reverse complement strand
TGATCGGAATGGCATTGAAAGTGTAGATTGCTCTGGGCAGTATAGACATTTTGACAATGTTTATTCTTCCGATCCATGAGCATGGAATGCTCTTCCATCTTTTTGTGTCTTCTTCAATTTCTTTCATGAGTGTTCTGTAGTTCTTCGAGTATAGATCCTTGACTTCTTTGGTTAGGTTTATTCCTAAGTATCTTATGGTCAAAAAACAGATTCTTAACTACAAAGAACCAGCTGATGGTTACCAGCGCAGTGGATGTGGGAATGGTGATGATGGGGCTTAAGGAGTGCACTTGTGATATGAGCACCAGGTGATGTGTGAAAGTGTTGAATCACTACATTGTACACCTGAAACCAATATTATATTGTATATTAACTAACTGGAATTTAAATAAAAACTAAAAAAAAACTTGTTTCCCTAGTATTTCCAGTGATGATCAAAGATATGTCTAAGTATCATTGTACACTCATGAATTTAGATATATTTAATGTGTTTCAAGCTGGTCTAGTTATTATCTTTATTGTCTCAATTTTGGTGAGTGGGAACCTTTTCAAGTTGGCTATTGTACCCTTTTGACAGAATTCTGGTAGTCTTTAATAGTATCCTTGCTTTCTAGCATAAAATATTCTAGACACATCTTGCTTATTACTACTCCCAGAACTAAAAGCAGCCCTTTCTCCAGGGAGGACCCATATACATATATACCTACATAATTATACATTTACATTTTATATTATTGATACATAATCATATATTTAAATTTATATTATACATTATCTATTATACACAAGTATACTATAATATGTATAAGATATATAAAATTATATATATATGTAATCTTTTTAAGGACAAAAATCATCATAAAATTATACTGATGCTTCTCAAATTCCAGAATACAAGTTTTGGCTTATCCTCAGCAATCCTACATGCATGTCTTTCTATATTCCAACAGCCTGAGTCTAAGTCTTACCAAGATTTCTTTATCTTTTTTTTTTTTTTAAGATTTTATTTATTTGACAGAGAGAAACACAGCCAGAGAGGGAATACAAGCAGGGGAAGTGAGAGAGGGAGACGCGGGCTTCCCACCGAGCAGGGAGCCCGATGTGGGACTCGATCCTGGGTCTCCAGGATCATGACCTGAGCCGAAGGCAGTCGCTTAACCAACTGAGCCGCCCAGGCGCCCCAAGTTTGCTTTATCTTATATCACATACAAATAGTTTGAGAAGAGCAGTAACAATGAAACCACCAAAGATGTGATACTGAAATCATAATTACACAATCAAATTACTGTGATTTATAGTTATTTGGAATAGTTTCTATCTTTATGGTTGCTACATAACCTGGATGTACATGTATGCCCATTTCTCTTATGTTGCATTCCAATTTTTTTTAAAGATTTTATTTATTTATTTGACAGAGAGAGATCTCAAGTAGGCAGAGAGGCAGGCAGAGGAGGAAGCAGGCTCCCTGCTGAGAAGAGAGCCCGCCACAGGCCTTGATCCCAGGACCTCGAGATCATAACCTGAACCAAAGGCAGAGGCTTTAACCCACTGAGCCACCCAGGCGCCCTGCATTCCAATTTTTAAGAATTACTTTCTAAAATTCAATTTTAACTATTCTTTTAGACATTTATATATTTAAAAGTCAATGTAAAATAAAGTGTACTCAAAAAAGTATTGCTTATCTCTCTTATCCCTTCCAAACTAATTTCTCCTTCCTTTTAAAGAAAAACTTTTGTTTTAGTATTATGGTTTATCATCCTATTTAATGGTAGCATACATACAAACAAAACTTTATCCACCTTGCTCCTTTCACTCATACTGGAGCCTACTCCAGAGTACTACATTTACTATATTTTTAAATTAATAATAAATAAGTACTAAAGCTAAATTAATTAAATTTGACTAAAATTAAAAGTTCAGTGTTTCAGTTTTACTTGTCTCACCAAGTTTGTTCTAAAACTAAGGCTAAAGCACCTGATACGGTATCATCCCTTAAAGAAACCACAATTATCTCAGCCACTTGATGGCAACTTGATTAAATTTAACCTCCTTCTCGTTAGAAATACAAAACAGATTCTGGCCAAGATTCATAGGTGCTCTAAGTATGGTTCTGCCTTTCCTTCCCACAGTTTCTCAGCTACTTGAAGACTCACACAATGTCTTGAGCTACTGACATGGGATCCTACTAAATAAGTCCATGGGCTAAAAGACCTGTTTTCCGGGCACCTGGGTGGCTCAGTTAGTTAAACGACTGCCTTTGGCTCAGGTCACGATCCCGGATACGGGATGGAGTCCCACATCGGGCTCCCTGCTCGGCGGGAAGCCTGCTTCTCCCTCTCTCACTCCCCCTGCTTGTGTTCCCCCTCTGGCTGTGTTTCTCTCTGTCAAAATAAATAAAATCTTAAAAAAAAAAAAGACCTGTTTTCCATCCAAAGATGGGCACAACAACTATGGGTTCCATTGTGGCCTACCACATACTACTGTCCAGAAGCTACTTGCCTGATAGACCAGGAGAATGATTTTTTGGAACCATATCTGAGGCATCAGCTTATATATGATACCCTGTGAGAACAGAATACAATCCTTCAAGATGAAGGTCATCTTAAATTAATGGCCATTATATGGCACAATGTCTGCAACAATTAGAATACTTAAGTCTAGGAGTCAAGATGGAGGAAATAGAATGACTATGCTCACTATTTATCATGGGGACGTACTTGAGGATTTTGTGCTTCACATTTCCACAGTTTTTGGTTCTATAAATCTAAGGTTCCAATTACTGCCTGGCCACACTGGATTCTCAATCCAAGAAACCACCTGTCAAATAATGATTCCATCCTGGCAAGGTTGAATGACCATCAGGAGGATACTACATTACTTCTAAATAAACAGGTGGGGGTACAGAGAATATTTTTGGCACTCAATTGCTTTACTGGGCATCTCTCTGCATTCGCAGGCCCCGTATTGATTGTAAATGTGTACGCATATTAACCACAGGCTGATAAGGGCATGATAAGCAGAGGCTCAGATAGGAGCATCTGGGTTATCCTACGAGGCAAGCAACCTACACCATCAGAAGTGCTGGCTGAGAATGATGGGAATGCAGAATAAGTGGTGGAGGGAAAAAATGAGAACATCAACAATTTCCTTGGAAATAAGTGGAGCATTTGTGTTAGAGGAGGTTATTGAGAGGACACGACTGCTGGTTGACCCTTGACAACTGGGCAAATGGAGGCTCTTTATCCCCTCACCTGTCATTGCAATGTATGTTTTGCCCACTGTTCTCACACAGGATCCATTTCAAGGACACTACCTTGAGAGAGCAATGTGTTGTTGAGATTATGTGTACTGTATATGTGACTACACACCATTAAGGCTCTATACCAAATCTTAAGATTCTGGCAGGCAGGTGCAGCGATCTAATTGTCTTGTGGCTGCCAAGACAAGCCTCCTCTATAAGTTCCCTTGCATATTAAACCTGCCACCTACCAATCTACAGTGGTCGCCTCTTTCTGCAGTCTTTGTCCTCTGTGTATAGGGGCCAGTTTCCAATTTTACCAAGGAAACACCCAAGGCTGTGAACCAACAAATGGACAGTGTGTATCATATTAACTTTCCTCTTGTAAAGTTCCCCAAGACTGGAGCTAACCAAAAACAGAGAGAAGCTCTCAATGAACAGAAAACTTAATGGGTGAAGGAAGTAGAGTTCAGTGTTGCAAGTGGTAAACTCTACAGATACTGTTAGCATGCCCCTGAGATCTCATTTAGTAGGCAATGTACCCATCTCCCAGTTGGTCTGAGTATGGTTCACACTTCTGGCTTTCTACAGAGGACTGCCTTAGGCTGACGGGAGCCACCTTGCCCAGAAATGCCCAGAAATTTATGCACCCATCCCCATTAGAGTTGGTCTATAGCCAACGGCTATGGTATCATGACTTAGATCCCTTGTCTCCATCTGGATGAGAAAACCTCTGTAGTGCCATTCATGTTCCAAAGGACTCCACAGAATCAGGCTAAGTCATGACTTCCCATGGTTCCTTCCCTGGCACTGTTCTGTTTTCCTTATTCTCCTGCCCTTTTCCAAAATAAATCCTCAATCACTTGCAAAAAAAAACAAAGCAAAACAAAAAACTTCTCATCTCAGAAACCCAACCAAAAATCATACTTGCAGTGGTCTTGGTATTACTACCCTGAATCTGTTGTGTTTCTATGTGTCCATGTATGTTTGTGGTTGTGTAGATTAGGATGAAGCTAATGAATAATTTTGTGATATTCTAATTCTACCATTCCCACTGTCATTGGAAATAAGCATTTTGTGGTAAGAGAAAGTAAATACAGATGTAAGGTGATAGAGATTAAAAAAAAAAAAAACTCTTAGATAAAAATTGGGGGCATCTGCGTGGCTCAGTCATTAAGCATCTGCCTTTGGCTCAGGTCATGATCCTGGAGTCTTGGGGTGGAGCCCTGCATTGGGCTTCCTGCTCGGCAGGAGGCCTGCTTCTCCTTTCTCACTCCCCCTGCTTGTGTTCCCTCTCTCGTTGTGTTTCTGTCAAATAAATAAATAAATAAATAATTCTAAAAACCCTCTTTTTATCTAAATTTTGATTGGAAGCTCATCTTCATGAGATATTTTTTTCTTAAAACACTTTTTGAGAGACATAGGCCTTAGTTCTGTACATTAAAAAGACCTGAAAATTATGACAAATTCAGTGGCAAAATGCTCAGATTGTCTTGAAAGTACTATTTCCCAATAAAAGTAACCAGGCCTCCTTGAAGTTATTCTGATCAAGGATATTCAAAATCAGTAAGCTGACTCTAAGTTCATGACAAGGTAAATATCAGATGAACCTGAAATGTCCTATCGTAATAGATAGCAAGGTGATTATCAAACACTATTTGGAACTAACTTAAAGAGGCTTTCACTGGCCATAGATGGGGTAATTTTATAAGGATAACAACTGTAATAAATTGAAAAAAGTCAATATGCTTAAATCCATGAGTTAATAACAATACTAAAAGAACAAAAACAGAACAAATTGTACACTGCTACAAAACAAACTGTAGACAATGCTAGTGAATTCAATTCAATTAAGGAGAGTAGAAATGGCCGAACCTCTCAAATTTGATCATAGACTTTACAAAGCTAGAAATGTTCTATCACAAAGTACTGCCTCCGATTTCTTTCTTTCTTTTTTTTTTTTTAAGATTTTATTTATTTGACAGCGAGAAACACAGCCAGGGAGAGCACACAAGCAGGGGGGAACATAAGCTTCCCGCCGAGCAGGGAGCCTGATGTGGGGCTCAATCCCTGGTCTCCGGGATCATGACCTGAGCCGAAGGCAGTCGCTTAACCAACTGAGCCACCCAGGCGCCGCCTACCCCTGCTTTAAAGAGTTGGTTAACTAAGAGTCATGCTAATTTCTACATGCATGTCTTTCTATATTCCAACAGCCTGAGTCTAAGTCTTACCAAGGTTTCTTTATCTTTTTTTTTTTTTAAGATTTTATTTATTTGACAGAGAGAAACACAGCCAGAGAGGGAACACAAGCAGGGGGAGTGAGAGAGGGAGAAGCAGGCTTCCCGCCGAGCAGGAGCCCAATAAGGGACTCGATCCCGGGTCTCCGGGATCATGACCTGAGCCGAAGGCAGTCGTCCAACCAACTGAGCCACCCAGGCGTCCCCTGCCTCCGATTTCTAACCCAACTTCAGGAGACTTTTTTTTTTTAATTTCTAAAGTTATATAATTGAATCAGGTAAAAAATAAAATCAAATGCATGCATATTATTAATTTATATAACAACATAACTAATTAAAATACATTTCATTGGTGTACTAACCATATTTCTAATATTTAAGGATATAAAGTATAATTTCTGAGTAATGGAATATAGAATAACTTTAGAGATAAAAAGCCAATATCTCATTTTACAGATCAAGTAATTGAGGATTTTCTGTCTATTTCTAAGCCCTCATCCGCACAGCTATTGTAAGACAACGTTTCCATTAGAGAGCTGAATGTTGGTTCTGAAGAGCATTGCATGTGGGATGCATGTGCCTCCCTTTTTCCAACATGGCAGAAGGTCTGCCTTTATTATTACTGCTGCATGCTGAGTTCTTGTCCTAGCCTTTGGGTGTGCTGGAAAAACGTTTTATTTTCCTTCTGCTCATGAATTTATAAGCTTTTCTTTGGCAATTATTTTTATGGCTCATATTTGTTACAATGAAGAAGTTACTGTGGTGGGACGCAGATGCATAAACTCCTGCCCAAACCTGTTTGTGACTCTATGGAAGAGAAAGAGTCTGTTAAATAAAGGAAGTAGTTAGTGGAAGCAATCTTGGAGAGAGCTGCCAGAGACAGTGTTCTGGAGACTGCTGTAGCCAGGACAGGCTGGGGGGGGATGAGGAGTGGAGGGGGTGGTGTGTGATGATCACAGGTTGAAAGTTCACAGATGATCTGCCATTACACTGTAAACATATCTCTTTGATGAATGAGTACACAGGCATGCCAGGCAGGTGGATGGGAATGTGAAACATACAAAACTCATCCTGCAGAGGCAGAAACACTTAACCAAAGTAAGCTGATGAAAAGCCTTTAAACTCATAAGTGAAATCCAGTGAGCTACTAACAAGAAAGACTTTTATAATCTCAAATACGTTAGGTAAATTTTAAGTAATCTATACTAAGAAGAAGTCAAGCAATTCATTTTCTTCTTGAGAGAACATAGTGTTTTCTGTGAAAAGACTAGTGTTGGCCAGACCCCTATTAGAATAAAAGGTACAATTCTTAATCTCATAATGAATGTGGAAAGACAGTCACCAAAGAAAACAGTTAAGTCAGATTCAGCTGTAGTGAGTTCCATAAGAGTGTTAAATCCCTTCATTGCTCTGGAGCTTTCTGGTGCTCAGTTTCTTCATATATAAAATGGTATATCATCATATATATCTCCTAAGTTTACCATCAGAGCCAAACAGATAATATAGGCACGGCAGAGCCTTTTGTTGTCTTACAACACCTTCCTTCTGCTAAAATGGCAGAGTTGAATAGTGTAATAGGGGCATATGGTCAGTCCACAAAGCCTAAAATATTTACTACCTGGCTTTTGTTTTAGAGACACTGAGCATCTGCATGCAGGTACAAGTGAGGGGGGGGAATGAAGAGGGAGGGAGAGAATCTTTTTTTTTTTTCCTTTTAAAGAGAGTGAGCGAGCCGGGCGAAGGAGTAGAGGGAGAAGAAGAGAGAAAATCCCAAGCAGGCTCCATGCTCAGCACAGAGCCCAAGGCAGGGCTCCATGTCACAACCCTGAGGTGATGACCTGAGCTGAAATCAAGAGTCTGACACTTGGGGCACTTAGGTGGCTCAGTTGTTTAAGCATCTAATTCTTGGTTTCAGCTCAGGTGATCAAATGGTCATGATACTGAGCCCCCTTTCCAGTTCCAGGCTTAGTGTGGAGTCTGCTTCAGATCCTCTGTCTCCCTTGCACTCTCCCTCTTGCTCCTCAAATAAATAAATAAATAAAGTCTTTTTAAAAAAAGAAGGGGTTCAAATGCTTACCTGAGCCACCCAGATGCCCCTACTATCTGACTTCTTACAGAAAAGTTTCTTGACCCTAACCTAAATCAATAGTACTAAATAAGTACTTGCACATTAGGGCCTCACCGAGCACCCAAAATTCTGAACTGCTTCCTATTGAATCGCAGCGCGAATATCGGGCTCAAAGAAAACACAAGCTCACTGAGTTAGTCTAGAACCTATATACTCCTTTGGAAACCACAATTAGCATTTGAAATGAGTAATCTCAAGGATGTGTTCTCTTTTTTTCTTAAGATTTTATTTATTTATTTGTCAGAGAGATAGAGAGAACACAAGCAGAAGGAGCTGCAGGCAGAGAAAGAAGCAGGCTCCCCACTAAGCAAGGAGCCTGATGCAGGACTCCATCCCAGGACCCTGGGAACATGACCTGAGCTGAAGGTACACACTTAACCAACTGAGCCACCCAGGTATCACAAGGATGTTCTATTTCTAAGGTCCTCCAGGTTCTAGTATTAAGAAGTCACAGACGAGAAAGCTGCATGCCTTGATTACTTTGCTTCATTTCTTCATGGTAACTTCTTATAGGAATATAATTTTAAATGATCTCAGGAAGAGCAATTCTGTATCTTAAATAGAACTCAAGTTCAAGTACTTGTCCATTACACTATAAAATATTCTTTGGGGAATCTATGTTAAGGGACATTTTAATTGATTCTACCTACATTGTGACTCTAAGACCATGTTATCACCTCAGAAAATATGCATTGTATTTCCACTTATAAAAAAAAAAAGCAGTCTTGCACCAATATTAGGGATGACTTAGTTTTTCCTGGTAAAAGCTCATATCTTCATTTTAGTGCGATACGGACTACACGATCTAACCCTTCACACCTCCCTTTTAATTCTGGCTTGTGGACAGACAGAAGTCTCAATGACTTGAAAGCAGAGAGCCGGCTGGACCTGCAGCCCCCCTCCCCTCAGAAAGTCAGATGCCCAAAAGGTCGTCAGGTGCTACGGACTGGCAGACTGATTTTTCTCCACCCACAAAGCTGCCCCTCTGTTCCTCGCATAAAGAGAGAGAGCAGTGATGAGGCAGGTCCCTTGCCTGCAGCAAGATCCAGGAGTATCCAGGTAGACTCAGCCCACTGCACAGGATTCAGAGCCCCCAGGGGCCCTCCTGCCTACTCTGCCCACAGGTTACAGCCAGCACAGACCAACAATGCTTGCCCTCCTGAGCCCTTTTACTAGAAAACTCAGAGCTGAACCCCAAGGTGTCATGCCTTATAATGTACGCATTTCAATATTCATTATGGTTCTTGTTTTTGTTTTTTGTAAACTGTTACTCTAATGGTCCTATTATGTCTATTACTGCAGGCCAGTTCAAATCTTTTTTGGAAGTAAATAGAGTATAAATAATAAATAAGTGAAATAAATAAATCCCTTGTCTTTGCCCAGCATGTGCTATGTAGTTTGGAGGACATGAGAAAACATAATCACCACTCTCCATGAGATTTCAGTATCAACTGGGGGATGAGAAATACACTTGTTAAACAACTACACAATATTCTAAGACTATCATTTTTTACTGCTCAGTTGTTGGATACAGACTGTATCTATTAATAGAAATTCAGAAAGAGGTGGGTTCAATACAAGGAGAATTGGTCAGAGAAAGCTTCATATATGGGATGAGATACATTCTAGTTCATGTCACTTCCCGAGCCCAAAGCTCCCCAACCAGTGTGCCAAGTAGGTATCGATCCCCTCTTCTCCCAGGGTAGCTGGGCAGGGCAGGGGGCAGCATCTGGCTAGGAGCAGCCCACTCTAAGCTTTGAACTGCCCTCAGTTTTACTCTAGTGGGTCACATAAACATTATCATTTTCTTTGGGTGAAAAGTAGTCTCATGATTGGGTCCAAGGAAAATAAAACTTTTTTACTGTATTAATTTCAGCTTCCCATATTGGATTGCATTCAGTAAAATTTCCCTTAAACAAAATATACTTATCTGAATCTTTCTAGCTGAACTGTTTGCTTTGCAAACAGTTTTCAAAAATTTACAGTCTCATAAAAATCAGTCGCTGTGCCTGCTTGCTGGAAGCAATTTTGGCCAACTAAATAGTTCATTCACTCATTCCTTCTGGGTATTCAATAGTTTCTTGTTAGCTGATTGTTGCTTCCATAAAAAAATAATCTCTTTCCTTTCCACAACTGTTTAGGCAAGCTGACTTTCCATTATACTTGACATGATTTTATATATATGTAATTCAGATCTACATTCAGATTAACATATATTATCTGTATCAGTGTATTTATCTGAGAGTAATATCTTGTATCACAAAAAAAAAGAAAATAGACTTTGATTTATTACCAGCCATCAGGCTTCTACCTTCACATTTCTAGTTCAGTCAAAAGTTTAAGTTCTTTCAGTGAATGGATTTCTAATCACTTTCATAACTCAAATAGTATCTTTACATTAATGAACTACAAGGCAGTGAGAACCAAAATAAAGAGACAGCTTCCAAATGTAATGTTTGGCAATGTAAAGAATCTACAGATATAAATGTAAATTAAAAAAAAATCAACAACTTGAAAAAAAGTAAATAGAAAAATAAGGGAAAGAAAATGAAAAAGAAAATACATAGAGTGTTCTCAGAACCCAAGCCTTCAGTGTTAAGGAAGAGACCCTAGACATTGTTTCTAGCATATCATTCAGCCCTTCAGGTACTTACCAAACACCCTTCAAAAGAGAACCCTTCAAAAGCTTCCAGATAGAGGTGCCTAGCTAAGTACCCTTATACATCCATTGTGAATGCTTCCAAAGCTCTTGTCCTATACAAATGCAAAAGTGCTTTTGTTTCTTTCTTTAATATGAATCTTCCATATGTTAAAAGGGCGCCTGGGTGGCTCAGGGGGTTAAAGCCTTTGCCTTTGGCTCAGGTCCTGATCTCAGGGTCCCGGGATGGAGGCCGACATCGGGCTCTCTGCCCAGCAGGGAGCCTGCTTCCTCCTCTCTCTCTGCCTGCCTCTCTGCCTACCTGTGATCTCTCTCTCTGTCAAATAAATTAAAAAAAAAATTACAGAAAAAAAAAAACCCTAAAAAATATCCTGCAATTACTCCAGATTTCTACAAGTGAGTTTTCCATAATAGAAAACATCAATTCCCAATTATTCAGATGTTATGTGTTTTGATGCCTACAATGAAGCCTAAATCAGGACTGGCACACTTGTTCTCTAAGTGCCAAATAGTAAATATTTCGGCTTATGGACCAGACCTTCTGTGCTGCAGCTAGTCAACTTTACTGTTATAGGGGCAGCAGCCACAGACGCTACGTTATCAAATGCCCATAGCTCTGTTCCCAAAAAACTTGATTTATAAACACTGACATTTGAATTTAATGTAATTTTCAAATTACAAAATAGGATTCTTTTGATTTTTTTCAATAACTTAAAAATTTTTAAATAGATTTTTGCCTTGGGGGCTGTGTAAAAACAAGCTGGTTTTGGCCCTTTGGATGCACTGTCTTGACCCCCCGGCCTAGATGATCAGTTTGCAATTTGTGGCTCACAAACTCTACGTTGGTGGGTGGGAGAGGGGAGTTTTGAGCCGAGTTATTACAAGGAATCTTCAAATGAAGCACTGCCTCTAAACTAAGTAACCTGTCTCATGTACATGCTATTTTTCAAATGTATGTAGCTATAATTGAAAGTAGTAAAATAAAAAATAATTGAAAGTAGTAAAATAAAAAATCACAGTACCTTCAAGGAATTTAACAATATAGTAAAAGATAGTCCAACAGATTTTAATCCACCTATTCCTAAAGAGTTGCTTTATTTTGTGTTTGTTCACGAAGAGTGTATCAGCTTTAATCTTTAGAAGGAAATTAGGCACAAAGAGAACAATCGGAATGAACAAAAGGAGAAAGAAAGGGAGGAAGGAAGGAAGAAAGGGAATGAAAAAGGGAGGCAGAAAGATCTGGACAAGGCAAGACCAAACAAGACAAAGAGTATGATCTCACGGGGGG
>PITA01016878.1:0-33559 GCA_004023965.1 Spilogale gracilis | reverse complement strand
TGTCCAGTGCAAAGTTACAAGCTCACAGAGAAGAAAAGTAACCAAGAAAAGGGACTTGGAGTGCTGGGAAGATTATAATTATGTTTATAATATAATGATAATAAATGAATGGGAGTAATAAGAGTAAGAAATAACACATATAGAAGTCCATTCTGGTATCTAATAGGATGGATGGAATTAATTGGACAAGCTGACAAAGAGAAAAAAACATCTCTGGATATCTGACAAAATAAAAATATTATTTTTACAAAGAAACTTAATTACAGATGTGTTATTATGGCCACTGCAGTTTAATTACATAACTAAATTGCTAACTAAAAGAATTGAAATCCAGTTGTGGTAAATATGCTAAGATTTAAATATGTATCATATCATAAAATTTATTAAATGTTACCCCATAATGAGATCCTAATAAATCTTTGAATATATCTGACTATAAGTTATATTTTATTGTTTCTGTATATTAAAAGGACATATGTGAATGTGCATATATCTTTACTGGTTTTCATTACATAAACAAAATCTAATATTGTAAAAATGAAAACCAATATTTTTAGAAATAAAGAAATTGACAGCATGAAAAAACGAAAATGAAAGAGAGAGAGAGAAGTCAAACGGGTGAAGAATAGAGGAGAAATGGGGGACAAGTAGAGGAGAAAGGAAAAGAAGGGACAATGGGTGTTTAGGGCCCATGCATGGAGAGGTGTTGTGTTTTACTCTCTCATTGTATTCTGGAGAAGGGATGTGGCAAACATTATTATGCATGAAGAATCAAAGGGGATTTGAACACAAATAAAAGCTTAAGACATTTAGCTCCATAAACTTAAATCTATAACTTTTATTAAGATTGCTTTGAATATTAGACTCTAGTATACTCCATAGAGAGAAGGAAGAATTTCTGATTGGAGTGATTTATCTTAAGATATGATAAAAATGTGGGAGGGATGCTGTCATATCATTTATAAATGATGCTTCCAGATCTCTCCTGTGGAGTTAACAAGCAATTTTTACACCCCCCCCCCATTTTTTAAACATTTTATTTATTTATTTATTTATTTGACAGAGAGAGAAACAACGAGAGAGGGAACACAAGCAGGGGGAGTGGTAGAGGGAGCAGCAGGCTTCCCACCAAGCAGGGAGCCCAATGTGGGGCTCAATCCCAGGAACCTGGGATCATGACCTGAGCCAAAGGTAGCCACTTAACGGCTGAGCCACCCACGCACCCCAATTTTTACCCTCTTCTTTAGAATATTCTGCTTCAAAGTAGCTCCGGTAATACGTATGTCATCAATACATGTCTTTATTCCTTTTCCTTCTCCATCCTTTGCCCTTGTCTGTGGAGGTGTTTGCTGACAATAGCACAGACCGAGAGTTGTCCCCTCACTGTCTAGTCTCCCTTTCTTCTTTGGTGACAGAAGTTCCAGCTAGGGACACAGCAGTCCACTGAAGACCTTATTTCCCAGCCGTTCTTACTACCACAGGTAGCCATGTAACTAGGTTCTGGCCAGTAAAGAAGAGGAAAGGACTTTGCAATTTCCAGAGTCCACCTTTCAAAAGAACAGAGCATGCTCTCCTCCTTCTCTTCTTCAATATCTTCCCTTTTCTTGGAGGCCTTGTGTCAGCAATAACTAGAGTAGCCATACTTCTCTCCTACCTGTATCCCCATGACTTAAATTACATCCTTTCTCATAGCATAGATTACCTTCTAATCACATAATGCACATCAGTTATTCATTATACTCCTATTGTCACCCTTCTACAGGAAAAGTAAGGGTTTTTTGGGGGGAGGGGTTGCTTGTTTTCTTCCCTAGCACCTAAAACACCTCAAGATACATAGAATGTGCTCAATAAATATTAGATAAATGAATATTTAAATGAACAGGATCAGGAAAGCTTGGAAAATTAGAAATTTATAAATAATCTTGAAATCTCTCAAAGCAATATTTAGTTTGGATTATGACTGCTAAACTGTCCTAGATATTTGCTTAAATATTCCTTCTTAACATGACCATTCTGTTTAATTTCTCTTTCTGAATTTTTGTTTGCTTGTTGTTTATGTGTAGCATAAAGAAGAAAAGGGAGGGGGAAACATAAATCACTTATAGAATTTTTTTTTCTTTCAATCAAGATCCAAGGAGAAAAACGGTCAGAATTTGGACATTAAAAAAAAAAAAAAAAAAAAAGGGAAGGAAGGGGAAACCTAGGTGGCTCAGTCAATTAGGGGCCCAACTCTTGATTTCATTCACATAGGTCATGATCTCGTGGTGGTGGGATGGAGTCACATGGGGCCCCAGGCTCAGTGCAGAGTTAAAAAAAGGTTTAAAAAAAAAAAAGAAAAGAAAGAAAGAAAAAGAAAAAAATGGAGAATATGAAAGAGGAGAGGAGAAATATATTTGGATTCAAAAAGCAAACAGTAATATTAGATATATTCATACACACAGACAAACAGAAAGGTATTTCTAGTTATTCAGCTTGTGTATGTATATATATTCACACCATCTTCATTTTAAACGGCTGCACTGTATTCTTTATGTGGTAATTCTAGCATTTCTTTGGTCATCACATGACAATACTGTAGTCAAAGTCCTTTTTTATATGGCTCCCAGTGTTTTCTATAGAAGTTACCAAGAATTGAAGACACTGAGTCACAGAATACAAGCAATTTCAAAATTTTTAGTAAATGCTATTAAATAATCCTTTACTGTCAGTAACCTTTATTGGAAAGATAATTTAAAAGCATGTAAATATTAAGCACTGTACATTTCTAGACATTGTTAACCTTCTAAGTGATGGAAAATATATAATAATTAGCTCCATCTCATCAAGAGAAAATAAGTCAGAAGGAAGTAATTGACTTCATTATATCTTCTAGGATTAGGAACAAGTAAGCTTCAACCATTCATTGAAAAAATCATCATCTATGGGAGCCTGGGTGGCTCAGTGGGTTAAAGCCTCTGCCTTCAGCTCAGTCATGGTCTCAGGGTCCTGGGATCAAGGCCTGCATCGGGCTCTCTGCTCAGCAGGGAGCCTGCTTCCTCCTCTCTCTGCCTGCCTCTCTGCCTACTTGTGATCTCTCTGTCAAATAAATAAATAAAATATTGAAAAAAAAAAGAAAAAATAATCATCTAGCCTATTACTGGCCAAGCACCCTTCTAAATATTGAGAATAGGATAATGAGTAAAACACAA
The DNA here is from genome assembly GCA_004023965.1 of Spilogale gracilis. Taxonomy (NCBI): domain Eukaryota; kingdom Metazoa; phylum Chordata; class Mammalia; order Carnivora; family Mephitidae; genus Spilogale; species Spilogale gracilis. The sequence goes on along the minus strand of PITA01016878.1, from coordinate 30,371 downwards.
CCTTTGCTAACAAGGAATTTACACTCTAGCTGGGACAGTCTATGACTTAAACTATGACTTATGGTGAAGGTGTTATGGAGAAACAGAACTCTGGATAACGGGATAAAGGCTAAGGAGATGAGAGGCTTGGTATCTATACACACTGATCAGAGAGGGGGTTTTGATAAGGTGATACTTAGATAAAAACTGAAGGATGTAAGAGAGTAAGTCATGTGGATGTGTGTGGAAATGGAACTGCAGATTTCAGAAACAACAACAAAGCCAGTGTGGCTGAAGGGAGGGAATGAGGGTGAAGAAATACGAGAAGAGGTTGAGGGTTATAGGGGCCCAACTAATAGGGTCTTTGAGTTTTACTCTGAGTTACGATGGGAGATTGTGAGCAATGACAGGATCTACCTTTCAAGGCATCTCCATTAAGAAAAAAAATAATAAAAATTAAAAAAAATAAGAATATAACCAAGCTATATTTTTTAAAAAAGAATAAAGTCCAAGGGATAAAGAAGATATGTCTCTATATACAATGGAATATTACACCTCCATCAGAAAGGATGAATACCCAACTTTTGTAGCAACATGGATGGACTGGAGATTATGCTGAGTAAAATAAGCCAAGCAGAGAAAGTCGAGTATCATATGGTTTCACTTACTTGTGGAGCATAAGGAATAACATGGAGGACAGTGGGAGAAGGAAAATAAATGTGAACTGGGGTAAATCAGAGAGGGAGATGAAGCATGAGAGACTTTAGACTCTGAGAAACAAACTGAGGGTTTTGGAAGGGACAGAGGTGGGGGGATGGGTGAGCCTGGTGGTGGGTATTGCGGGCATGAATTGCCTGGAGCACTGGGTATGGGGCATAAACAATGAATCTTGAAATACTGAAAAAATAAAATAAATTATTAAAAAAGAACAGAGTCTACACGGGAAGGTAGAAGGAGGAGCCCAATGTCCCATTTACTGTAACAATTCTAACCACAGGTGGCAATGGCTGAAATTGGGAGGTAGCAGTAGGTGGTATGGACATAGTCAGGTTTTTTAATTCCAATCAGAATCTCTTCTTTCCCTCTCTTCGCACACACGTATTTTTCATTATAAATGCACAGGATTTTTTCACACACCTAAGACACACATCAAAATATAAGCAATACCCCATGAAAAATGAACAACTGAGAATGCTAGGGTGGCTCAGTGGGTTAAAGCCTCTGCCTTCAGCTCAGGTCATGATATCAGGGTCCTGGGATCGAGGCTTGTGTTGTCGGGCTCTCTGCTCAGCAGGAAGCCTGTTTCCTCTGTTCTCTCTGCCTGCCTCTCTGCCTGCTTGTGATCTCTCTGTCAAATAAATAAATAAAATCTTTAAAAAAAGAAAAATGAGCAACTGTAACTAAGTTTCCCAAAGAGCATCTTTCAATGTCTTGGAGTAGACAAGGGCAAAGATCAATCACGTCATTTTCTTAAACTTAAAGATAAGTTGTTTTCTGCCTGCGAAAGCCCAAGTAATAGTCCTTTTATTTCCTTATCAGACTTTCAGTCCCTTCATCATACAACCAAGAGAAGTGTTTATGGATGGTAGCTACTAATGACAAAGTGGGTCCTTGGACAGTGATTCATTAATTTTATAGTGCCCAAAGTCCCAAAAATAATGACCATAGAAACACAAATAAAATTTTACTTTTATTAGAAAGTCTGACCAAGTATCAACATCTCCCCTGAAAAAAGTTTAGATTTACAGTTGAATCCAGTTACCCCTCTCAGGACACTATAAAAGGAGTAAGTGTAATAGTGTGTTTGTGTGTGTGTGTTTGTGTGTGTGTGTGTGTGTGCACATGTGCACATGTATATGTGTTTTAAAAAAGCACCCCCAAGCACCAAAAACACTCCTCAAATGACAAAGGTGTTTTTACTATTACAGTAAACAGATACTATTTTGAAAAGCAATTTATCTTCAGTTAACTATAAGTACTTTCTTTTTTCTTTTTTTCAAATAAACCACAGAAGTTGGCATATTCTGAAGAACTGGTAGGCTTAATACACTGAACTATCAACCATTTAGGTCTCTTTATTTTCAATCTACACTGTGACTCTGGAGGGGAAAGGAAAAAACAACAAGAAAACAAAACAAAACAAAAACAAAAAACAAAAACAAAAACAAAAACAAAAACAAAAACAAAACCAAGACCATGCAAACTCAGCAGCTCCAGTGAGAGGCTTTGCCCTGCCTGTTAATTCTCAGGAAAAGGCAAGTCCTGTTTTCTCCTGCACTATTTCCTCCTGATCTTAACAAAAAATGGCTAATATTTATTGAGCATTTATTGTATGCCTGGCAATATTTGTTAAGTCCCAAGACTCAACATAAATAAGCTCCCTTGATTATCACAATAATCACAATTCACCCCATTTTAGATAAGGACACTGCAGCCAGAAATGTTTAGCAACATTCCCAAGGTCTCCTAATAGGCAACAGGCAGACTGTGACTGGGCCATTACATCACACTCCTCCCTATCTACTTCCACAAGATTGTCCAATAATGCTCTTGTGAACTATAGCGTATCTTCCTCTATGGTCTCTTATCTTCTGTTCAACTTAATCTTTCAATTTAGGATTCATTGAAAGGGTCCTTCTGCCTTTACTCTAACAGGCTGCCATTCAATTTCTCTCCTTTTTTGAAACATGATAATTCACTTCTAAGAGAACATACTAAAAATCAGCATGCAACTGACAAGGGGCTGTAGACCTTGAAGAGGCTTTCTATTTGTTAAACCATCTAATCTCCTCTGGCAACAAAATTGGTAGCACAACTAATCTCATTTTTTGCAATGGCCCTTCCAATAAAAACAAAAATGTAATTTTGATATGTATGGATATGCATGTAAATAGAAGTTGCTTACCCTCTGCTTTCACCCAGCCATCCTCTTTACCATGGTGATAGCCACCAAGTTTGCCCCATAATGTGTGATATGCATTTTTATCAGGTCTATTTCTCTCTGAACTTGTCTTTCATGGAAAAGGACCTAATTACCCTTATATCCTGTTATTCTTTTGTCTTATCTATGTCAGCTGCTCTAATGAACCCATGGTAACAAAAAAAGGATAATAAAGATCACTGGAGAGAAGGGCAAATAAATAGGAAGATGAAAAAAACTCTTGCGGACCATATAAAGTTGAAAGTCAGATGTTTTAAGGGAATTATTTTTTGCCTATCAGGACCTGCTTTTCAGAGTATTCATAATTTTATTTTCCTGTTTCTTTTCCGTTCACAACTGTATTTTTTGGCCATTTTGGAACATGGACTCAAGAAGCAGAAAGACTTTTAACAAAGGCTCTGCCACTCCCTCAATGTGTGATCCTAAGCATATTATTTAACTTATTTCAGCCCCAGTTTCTTCATCTAGAAAATGGAGGTAAACACACATACAAAAAGTTTGTCGTGAAGAGTAAATTGACTTAATATACATAAAGAACCTAGGATAGAGAACAGAATGTAGTATACACACATGTAAACATATACATGCTTAGTTGGTATAAATGATAGCTCCCGGGGCACCTAGGTGGCTCAGTTGGTTAAGCAACTGCCTTCAGCTCAGGTCATGATCCCGGACACCCGGGATTGAGTCCCACATCGGGTGCCCTGCTCGGCAGGAAGCCTGCTTCTCCCTCTCTCACTCCCCCTGCTTGTGTTCCCTCTCTGGCTGTGTTTCTCTCTGTCAAATAAATAAAATCTTAAAAAAAAAAAAAAAAAGAAAGGATAGCTCCCCTTCATGTTCATTCATAGTCACCTAGTACTTAGTATGGATTAGATACATAAATTTGGGCACATTGTATAGAAAAAATAGCTTTTTTTTTAGCAAAGACTATATATATCCATAGACAGAAAGAATGATTTGAAGGATTAGTTCACTTCTTGTTTAATAAAGGGAGATTTAAAAAAAGAAAGCCTGAAAATGCCATACTTCAAAATGAGAAGTTCTAATATTATTTCAGAAGAATTTCATTAAGTTCTGATAATTAAAAATATAAATTAATACATATCGATGTCAAACTTAGGTCTAGACAAGTTGAAGAAGGCAATTTAAGCTCTAATAAAGTTTTCACATCCTGAATTGATTTCCAATAAAATAAATCTTTAACAAAATACATCTTTTATTCATGTTTCTCACTATTCACTCAGTGATATTTCTATTTGGTAAAAGATTTTTTCAAGAAATATTGTTGGTGAATGCTAAAATAAGGGAAATCTCTTTGCTTCAGATATAAACTCTTTTGTGCCAACACCTACATTAACTGGCTATTAAAGGTCCTGTATGCCTGGGAATACTGAATACATATACCACATAACAGTGAAAGCTCTCCAACAAAAAAAGTTACCACTTTGTTTCTTTTTAGAAATGAAATACACTCCCTGCTAAGTCTTCTAAACTAACAATGTGATGGTGGGAAAATCACTCAACAACAAACCACTCGTGTTCCTCAACAGGAAAGCAAGATCAGACTAGATTTTTCTCCAGGATTCTCCCAACTTTATTCACATTTATTAAACAGATACTAAATAATTACTTATTCTGTAAATATTTTACCCTGTAAAAAAAAAAAGCGAACAAACAATCTTGAACAGGGAGTCAGAAGAGGAAAGAGAGAAAAAGATGAATATTCACAGTCCCTCTGCAAAGGATTTATTATCAGCTAGGTACATTACTGAGGCAGTGAGGCTCCACCTATGGTTCAGTATTCTTCCCATGAAAGAATGAAGTCATGTCCCAGAGCCTCAGCACTCTCACTGACCATGCTGACATGTATGATCATCTCACAAATTGACAGCAGATGAGAAAGTGGGCATAATTTACTCTCTCTAATCACCTCTTCGGTTTCTTGGTGAAACAGAGATCACAACACGTCTGACACATAATTATTGCTTCAGATGATTTTGAATCCAATGTAAATAAATCACATTTAAATTGCTTGATTCTCATACTGGAACAGCTTCCCTGGATGATATCCTGCGTCTAAAGTCTCTAATTTCGGCAGTTTTGGGTAGAGGAGCAGCATTGACTTTCAGGTAGACACCTGAAAGAGCCAAGTGATTCACAAAATAAAAGGCTGTAAAATACCAAACCATATACCTAAAATGTGAGGGGAGAGGGGAGAGAGAGCAAAGAATAGGTTCAAACTTAAGTGATCATCAATTTAACATAACTGCTATGTGCAGAAGATATTATATACAAACCTTGTAACTACAGATCAAAAATCAGTAATAGATATGCAAAGAATAAAGGGAAAGGCATCCAAGTATATCACTAAAGAAAGCCAGCAAACAATGAAAGAAGACAAGAGAAAAAAGGCTCAGAGGAAAACTACAAAAACAACCCCTAAAAAGAAACAAAATAGCAATGAATACATCTCTATCAATAATTACTTTGAATGTAAATGGACTAAATGTTCCAATCAAAAGACATCTGGTGATGGGAAGGATTAAAAAACAAGACCTATGTATATGCTGCCTACAACAGACTCATTTCAGACCTAAAGGTGCATGTAGATTGAAAGTGAGGGGACGGAGAAACATTCATCATGCAAATTGGTGCCAAAAGAAAGCCAGGTAGCAATATTTCACATTGGGGAAAAAAGACTTTAATACAAATACTGTAACAAGAGACAAAGAAGGACAATATATAATAATTAAAAAAAGCAATTCAACAAGAAGGTGTAACAACTGTAAATATGTATGTACCCAACACGGAAGTAGCTAAGCATATAAACAGTTAATAACAAACATAAAGGACCCAACTGATAGAAATACAGTAATAACAGAGGGCTTTAACACCCCACTTACATCAATGGACAGATCATCCAAACAGAAAATCAACAAGAAAACAGTAACTTTGAATGACACACTTGACCAGATCGATTTAACAGATATATTCAGAATATTCTGTCCTAGAACAGCAGAATATGCATTCTTTCCAAGTGCACATAGAAAATTCTCCAGAAAAGATCATATATTAGGCCCCAAACAAATCCCAACACATTTAAAAAGATCAAATTCGGTGGCGCCTGGGTGGCTCAGTTGGTTAAGCCACTGCCTTCGGCTCAGGTCATGATCCCAGAGTCCAGGGATCGAGTCCCACATCGGGCTCCCTGCTCGGCGGGAAGCCTGCTTCTCCCTCTCTCACTCCCCCTGCTTGTGTTCCCTCTCTGGCTGTGTTTCTCTCTGTCAAATAAATAAATAAAATCTTAAAAAAAAAAAAAGATCAAATTCATACCATGCATCTTTTATGAATGCAATGCTATAAAACTAGAAAGGAATCACAAGAAAAATATGGAAAGAGCACAAATAGACTAGATTAAAAAACACGTTACTAAAAAATGAATGGGTTGACCAAAAATCAAAGAAGAAATAAAAAATTACATGGAGAGAAATGAAAATCAAAATGTAATGGTCAAAAATCTTTGGGATGCAGCAAAAGTTGTCTTAAGAGAAAAGTTTATAGCAATGCAGGCCTACCCTAGGAAGCAAGAAAATCTCAAATAAACAAATTAATCTTACAGAAAAAGAACAACAAACAAAACTGCAAATCAGCAGAATGAAGAAAGTAATAGAAGAGAAGAAATGAGAAGAAATGAATGATAGAGAAACTAAAATAAAATAACAAAACAGATCAGTGAAACCAGCAAGTGATTCTTTGAAAAGATCATAAAATTGGTAAGTCTCTAGCTAGATACATCCCCAAAAAAGGGGGGGAGGACTGATATAAACAAAATCACAAATGAGAGAGGAGAAAAAACAACCAACACCTCAGAAATACAAGTGATTATAAAAAAGTATTATGAAAAAAGTATATGCCAACGTAGACAACCTAGAAGAAATGGATAAGTTCTTAGAAACATATAACCTACCAAAACTGAAGCAGCAGTGAAATTGAATCAGTAATCAAAAAACTCCCAAAAAACAGAAGTCCAGGGCCAGATAGCTTCACAAGTGAAAACTATATTTAAATAACAGTTAATACCTATTCTTCTGAAACTATTGCAAAAATAGACGAGGAAGGAAAACTTCCAAAATCATTCTATGAGGCCAGCATTACCCTGATACCAAAGCCAGGGAACACACACACACACACACACACACACACACACACACACACACAGAACTACAAGCTAGCTTCTCTGATGAACATAGATACAAAAGTCCTCAAGAATATTAGAAAACATGGGGCGCCTAGGTGGCTCAGTTGGTTAAGCGACTGCCTTCGGCTCAGGTCATGATCCTGGAGACCCCGGATCGAGCCCCGCATCAGGCTCCCTGCTCGGCGGGAAGCCTGCTTCTCCCTCTCTCACTCCCCCTGCTTGTGTTCCCTCTCTAGCTGTGTTTCTCTCTGTCAAATAAATAAATAAAAATCTTAAAAAAAATATATTAGAAAACCAAATCCAACAATACATATTAAAAATCATTTGCCATGATTTATTCTAGGGATTCAAGGGTGATTCAACAGTCATAAATCAATCAACATAATACACTACATCAATAAGAGAAAGGATAAAATCACATGATCATTTCACTAGATGCAGAAAAAGCATTTGATAAAGTATAACATCTATTCAGGATTAAAACACTCAATAAGGTAGGTCTAGTGGGAACATACCTCAACATAATAAAGGCCTTATATGAAAATCCACAGTGAACTTCATACTTAATGGGGAAAAACTGAGAGCTCTTTTCCTAAGTTCAGGAACAAGACAGAGATGACCACTTTCACCACTTTTATTCAACATACTAGAAGTCCTAGCCATAGCAATCAGATAACAAAAGAAAATAAAAGGCATCCAAATTGGTAAGGAAAAAGTAAAATTTCCATTATTCACAGATGATATCATACTATATACAGAAAATCTGCAAGACTCCACCAAAAAACTATTAGAACTAATAACAGAATTCAGTAAGATCACAGGATACAAAATTAGTATAATAGAAATCCATTGCATTTCTATACACTAATAATGGAGTAGAAAGAGAAGTTAAGAAAACAATCCCATTTACAATTGCACTAAAAATAATAAAATACCTAGGAAAAAACCTAATCAAAGACGTGAAAACCTGTACTCCAAAAACTATAGAGATTGATGAAAGAAATTAAAAATGGCGTAATGAAATGGAAAAACATCTCTCATGCTCATGGGTTAAAAGAACAAATATTGTTAAAATGTCTATACTATCCAAAGCAGTCTACAAACTCAATGCATTCCCTATCAAAATACCAATGGCATTTTTCATAGAACTAGAACAAAGAATCCTAAAATCTGTATGGAACCAAAGACCCCCAAATAGCCAAGCAATACTGAAAAAGAAAAACAAAACGGGAGGGTGCCTGGGTGGCTCAGTTAGTTAAACATCTGCCATCAGCTCAGGCCATGATCTTGGGGTCCTGGGATGGAGCCCTGTGCTGGGCTTCCTGCTCATCAGGGAGTCTGCTTCTCCCTCTGCCCTTCACCCCACTCATGTACTCTCTCTCTTTCTCTAATAAAAAAATAAATAAATAAAATCTTAAAAAAAAAAAACCTGGAAGTATCACAATTCCAGACTTCAAGTTATATTTCAAAGCTGTAGTAATCAAAGCATTATGGTACTGGCGCAAAAACAGACACGCAGATCAATAGAATGGACTGAAAGCCCAGAAATAACCTACAATTATATGGTCAATTATTCTTTGACACAGGAGACAAGAATAATCAATGAGGGAAAAAGTCTCATTAACAAACAGAGCTAGGAAAACTGGATAGCTACATGCAAAAGAATGAAACTGAATCACTTTCTTACACCAGATACAAAAATAAACTCAAAATGGATTAAGGACCGGGGCACCTGGGTGGCTCAGTCGTTAAGCGTTTGCCTTTGGCTCAGGTCATGATACCATGGTCCTGGGATGGAGTCCCACATCAGGTTCCCTGCTCGGCGGGAAGCCTACTTCTCCCTCTCATTCCCCTTGTTTGTGTTTCCTCTCTTGCTGTCTCTCTCTGTCCAATAAAAACATAAAATCTTCAATGAATGAATGAATGAATGAATGAATGAATGAATGAATAAATAAATAAATAAATAAATAAATAAATAAAGCAAGCAAGTATACAACTGTTCTATACTTGGTTAAGCTGAATGATCCAAACTTGAAAAAAAAATCTGAACCATAAAATTTTATTTTATCCAAAACCAGGAATATGGGAGAGAAAAAGATTTTATTGTGAAATTCTGTCTGTGTGGTTTTTGTACTTTAAGGATTTTCCAAAACTTGATATCCTGGGATGATTTGCCTTAATCTCATAACATATATATAAGCCACCCCTGTTTTCATTAAAAGAAACCTTTTTTTTAAAACTATATAAAGAATCATAGCCCTGAGTTTTAACCCTCACAGTTGAGAATTCTACTTCACTATGCAGCAAAAACATTCCACAACCAGGCTATTTTTAAGGGAAATTATAAATTCATTATCAAATTTCAACTCAGCTTTTGATACTTCTTTTCGTTATGTGTTTATTTATTTATTTTTTATTCATTGGTGCAATAAATCTGTCTTTAATAACTGTTTTAAGCACTGTTTCTGATCAGTAATACAGTAAAGAAGTTATCAGTTTAGTGAAAAAGACTAGTAAATGCCTATCAGCTACAAAGTATGGCAAGTGTTCTGCTATGTGTAGGCATGAGGGTACTTGTAAGCATGTGAAAATAACTTCTATCCCAAATTGGGTGGGTTAGGGAAATCTCAGAAGAGATACTTAGGTTAAGTATGTATGTGATGAAAAGGATTCAGCAAGGTGAAGAAGCTCAGGCAGGATATTTTGGGAGAGCAGAGAATTTCATGCAAGAGGCACTGAGGCTTACTCTGGAAAACAGTATGAAGGTTCCTCAAAAAGTTGAAAATAGAGCTACCCTATGACCCAGCAATAGCACTACTGGGTATTTACCCCAAAGATACAAATGTAGTGATCCGAAGGGGCACCTGCACCCAAATGTTTATAGCAGTAATGTCCACAATAGTCAAAATATGGAAAGAACCTAGATGTCCTTCAACAGGTAAATGGATAAAGAAGATGCAGTACGTGTGTACACACACACACACACACACACACACACACACACACACACACACACACACACTGGAATACTATGCAGCCATCAAAAAGAACGAAATCCTACCATTTGCAAAATGTGGATGGAACTAGAGGGTATTATGCTAAGCAAAATAAGTCAGTTGGAGAAAGACAATTATCATATGACCTCTCTAATATGAGGGATTTGAGAGGTAGGGCAGTGGTTTATGGGGGAAAGGAAAAAATGAAACAAGATGGGACCGGGGAGGGAGACAAACTGTAAGAGGCTCTTAATCTGAGGAAACAAACTGAGGGTTGCTGGGGGGTGGAAGGGGACAGACAGGGTGGCTGGGTTATGGAAAATATAAAAAAAATTTAAAAAGACAAAAAAAAGACGCTTAGGAAGGCATGACTTGGAGCACTGAGTGATGTATAGAATTGTTGAATCACTATGTTGTACACCTGAAGCTAATATAACACTTTATGTTAACTATACTGGAATTAAAATATGAATAAATAAATGTGCAACTCCCCCCAAATAATGAAAAACAAACAAGAAAAGAAGACAGGGGTACTTGAGTGGCTCAGCTGGTTGAGTGTCTGACTCCTGATATTGGCTCACATCATGATTTCCCAGTCATGGGACGGAAGCCAAGCATGGAGCTCCACACTCAGTGCAAAGTCTGCTTCATATTCTTTCTTCCTCTCCCTCCCCCTCTGTTCCTCCCTGCTTTAGGATGTGTGTTCTCTCTCGCTCGCTCGCACACTCGCTCTCAATCTAAAATAAATAAATAAAATGGTTTTTGGGGTTTTTTGTTTTTGTTTTTGTTTTTTTTTTTTAAAAAGCACCTGGGTGGCTCAGATGGTTAAATGTCTGCCTTCAGCTCAGGTCATGATCCCAGGGTCCTGGGATCCAGTCCTGCATCGGGCTCCCTGCTCAGCCAGAAGCCTGCTTCTCCCTCTGCCTGCCACTCCCTCTTCTTGTGTTCCTCTCTTGCTGTGTCTCCCTCTGTCAAATAAATAAAATATTTTTAAAAAAGAAAAGGCGTTATGACTTTGGGAGAACTATCTACACACAACAGTTGAGCAACATTAGAACTCAGTATGAATTAAAGAACAGTTAAAAAAAAAAAAAACTGGGCAGGACAGATGGACAAAGGCCAGATCAAAAGATTTTATTCTGTAAGTCATGGGAGGCAATGAAAAACTATAAAGATATATAGTTGGGGGTGAGATGATCTAATTAGATTTATATTATTGGAAGATCACTCAAGATGTAACAGACAGAAAGGGTAAGCCCAGTGGGCAAGAGACTATTAAAAAGAATTTCACAGTGTTTCAAGTGATAATTAAAGCCTAAAGGAAGACAATGGTAGGGCAAATGGAGATGAAATAGATACTAGAGTTACAAAAGGTAAGTAACTAATAGGACTTAGGGCCTGGCTGCATATGATTGGAGGTAAGACAGGAGGAAGGGTTGAGAAATGATTCAGAGATGTTTTCTAGGTTTCTGACCTGAGTATCTGGTTGATTATAGTCCTATTAACAGAATAAATATGTTCTGGAGTGGTTGAAGAAAAATATAATGAATTCAATTTTGTGTACACTGAGTTGTGTTGTCTGTATGGTACCAAAGGAAAATGTCTAAGAGACATCTGGGTATTGGATATATGGAAGCATAAGAAAAGAAATCTATGTGCAATCAACTGACTCGTATTAGTTGTAGTAACCTGAGTTGGTGTGATACTATAATTTATCATAAGAAATATATATTTGGTTTTTGTCCCAGTTCTGACAAACAGCTTCTAAAAGCACCTAAAGATAATGCTGGTTGCCCCAAGAACCAACCATGTGATTAGAGAGTTAGAAATTTCAGTTCCACCCCCCACTCCCAACCTTCAGGGAGGTGAGAGAGGCTGGGGATTAAGAATAATTAATGTATTATTGAAATAACCACATCAATGCATTCTTTCCCCACAAATCCCCCTAAATAATTTGTTGGAATATTAACACTGAAACATCGCCTACCCTCTTTCTCAGCATACTTGAAATCCCAGACAAGCTTTCTAACCACAGAACTATGTTAGAAAATTCAACTGATACAAATATGAAATTTAATATTAGCTCTGGGCTGATGCACACAGCAAAACCCCCATTCCCATTTCCTTCTAATGAAAGATGGTCGGAAGAATGGCAGGCGAGAACAAGGGGTGCCCACCTTAGGGGGAACCACAGTTAAAAAGCTTTTACACCAGCCTGGAAGGAGCCCTCCACCCTTTACCACATGATCGGTAGATGACAAAAACCTGATTGGGTGACAGGTACAGGAAGGATTAATCAGATTAAAGCAGCCCACTCCGAAGAACCCATACAAACCCCTAGGCTTAGAAACGCCAGGGGCAACCCTCCGTCTTCAGCAGCTTTATATAATCATTCAGTAAACTTTGCTTTACTATAGCTCTATGAATTTTGCCCACCACTCTGTCGGGTCTACCTCTTCATTCTTCCAAGCAGCGGGACCAAGAACCTTTTTTCTAAAGGAAAAGAAAATCCTGTAGCATATAGACAATTCATTCAGAGACTTGAGGTGGAGTGTCAGTCTTAATAGTGATAGCCATTGAGAGAGCCCCCCCCGCCCCGAAAAGCGAGAATTTCTTTTGGAGCTTTTGTAAAAACACTAATGCAAAATGATGGGGGACTGGATTCTCAAAGCTATGCTTTGTGGCAGAAGAGCAGCCTGTCAATGGTTCAGAAATCCTAGGCCCATCTGATTCCAGTTTTGACTTTAGTGACTCCAGATTCAGGTATACAAGCAACAGGACTCATTGGTTTCATGGCTTCTACCCTCATTTATCATTTCTTCATGTGCCCTCAATCAAAAGGGACAGTGGTGACATCTCTAAGCAGAACTAAAACACTGAGGAATAGAAATCAAATTACCCCTTTTAAATCTCTCATTTTCTGAACTACCTGTGATTCCAGGATTTGGTCTATGCTTATGAAGACAAAGCAGCCTCACTGGGTCTGTTCTGCCATTTCTTGTTTATCGTTTAACTACCAGTAGCCTTCCTTACAGAATCTAAGCTTAGGTGATCTGTGACTGACTTGAGGCTGCAATTTACCACCATCAATTAGAAAGTTGAGCCCATCTTCCAAGCTTCAGACACACCCAAGACTATGTAATCTACAAAAGAAATCACCACTTTTTTGTTTGTTGCCAGTGTGTGTGGGTGGGGCTTTTTGCTATGAGATTTACCATTCAGAGGGCCTTGGTTTATATCCATGTACAACTGCTTCTTAATTAAAGTTATAGAAGAATCACAAAGTCTTAAAGTCCTATGTATCATTGCTTTATTTTCACTTACCTACATTTTTCCCCCTAAATAATCAGAACAGGAAAAATCTGAGTCTGAATGCATTTTTAGTCTCTCTCAAATGTTTGATTCCTCTCTCTTTGGTTTACCAACCCCTCTGTGCCCACAGACTTGAATACTAGGCAATAGAAAAAAAATTCTAATCTAACTAAAATGCCACAGGATGGTACCACTGATAAAAGATCCTCTGCCCTTCAGGAAAACTCTTACTCCAAAATTATCTCAGTGATCCAGATTTCTTAAAGAGGAAAGGACAACCAGAAATTGTAAGAAGTCAGATTATGAGGATTTTATTAAGAACTTTCTGTTGTTGTTTTTGAGAGGACAGAATGATTTAGAATTCATACCAAGTGTTTTCATGTTGTTAGAAGGTCTGTTAAATTAAGTCATTTATATTATCTGCATTATATTTAATGCAAAAAAGTGCTACTCAAGTTTTGAAATTAGCCTTTTCTCCAACGCAGTGGGAACCCTGGCTGTGTTTAGCTCTAATCATGCTGCGGCGCCTGTCCATGCTGATAGATCAACAATCGTGCTGCTTCAATTTTCAATATTCCAAATATTATCCTAGATCAATACATATACTGTGAATACAGTTTGCAATATAGCTATCACCATTAATTTCCTTAAGATGAAGACAATTTACAAAACTAACAGGTTGCTTTTTTCCAGCATGATAAATATATACTCCCACCACCTTCATAATGCATTTCAACCACTTGCCTGGGCGATAGCAGCAAGGCTGGCTGAGAGAGCCAGGGTATGACATTTACAGCTTCAGTTGTGGGGGACAGATTCTGCCATATAAAGGATGTTTTCCAAACACAGGAATGGGTACAAATGCTGGCCAAGAAGATAAGACAAATGCTCTAAATGGTTGTTTTGAGGATTAAATTAGTTTTTGTATGTGCTTGGTGTAGATCCCGGTACATCTAGAAATGTTATCAGATATCATAAAATTACATATACATATATGTAAATGGATATAATTAACACTGTAATATACCCCAAATATAAAGAATAGCATTATTGACATTTTCATAATATCTGATATTATAATTGTTGTATTCTCTTTTTCAGGCATGAACTTCATTAACATCTTGAGTGGGCAAAATTCTGATGCAGAGGAAAATTGCTGTTTTTTCCTCTAAAGAGCAATTTTCAAACTTTAATCTGTACAAGACTCACTCAGACAACTAGTTTAAAATTCAGAAAGTGAGGGACCGGCTCCAAGCACCTGCATTTTGCACTAGTCCCCCATATTATTCTTGCTAACATTAAAGGTTTCAAAAATCAATGTTAGAAATCCTAAGAAAAGACTTCTATCAACATATTTAAGGTAAAGACTTTTGAAAGCCTTTTGTCTCATCCTCTGGGAGTCATTAAGGCAGATCAGTTAATATCTTGGCTATCAAGTAATAGTTCTTTTTATCTTATATATGTTAGATAAAGAAGAGAGGACAGAATGATGGCCCCAAGGGGCAGAAACGCTCACACAGAAATGGAGAGGAGTTGAGTCAAGTTATGCCTCTTCCATGGTTTGGAGGAGGGTTCTGCTCATCCATAGCCCTGCCCTATCTCTACCTCTACAGATTTTCCGAAGAGGGCTGAGGACACCACATAGAAGAGATATTAAACTCTAGGTGGCTGTAATGGTTGAATATAGGGAGAGGAATATGATACACTTTTTCCAGAACCAGAAATGGATAAATTCTAGATCCCGGCATTGTTTTCTCTTGTTAGAACTATTTTCATTGTAGTTTGCTGGAAATAATTGCTTTTGTAATGCCCCTGATTTCGAATCCAAGAGACCACCAAGGAGCTGGTACCGATGAAAACGCATGAATAAATCTATAAGCTCGAGCTTGGGCCCAAGTATACCCGACACAGTGGAGCAGGGACTTGGACCCCGAGGTTAAAAGGCATAGTGGTTTTATAGGGGATAGTGGCCAATGAGATTGCAGCACACACAGAAAGTTACAGAGTCATGTCAGTCCACACGCAGGTGGCCAACTGAATTACAATTTACCCTATAGTGTCTGTTTGAACTAGCCTATTACTCTGGTCAGAACTGGCACACAAGTTTGAATTACCCTATCACTCTGGTATAGCAACTATTTGAACTAGCCTTTCACTTTGGCGGGATTTACCTGTTTACTTCATTCCTATGGGGGAGTGTTTTAGGCGATAAGCAGGTTATGTGGGTGTAGCACAACATGGAGTTAGTCTTGCTCTGCTTGTCCAGGGGTAAGGGATTTTTGTTACATTTTCTTGGGTCTCACAGCTTTGACTCTGGTCTCATCCCACTCTAATCACCACTGTCAGAGATCCCCTGAGATATGTTATTTTGATCACACCTTGTTTCTGCTTAAGACATCCTCTTTTTGAGGTCTAACCAAAAAACATTCTAAGATGCCTACAAGCAAACTCACCATAACCAAGCACTTCCTTTTTTAGATTTTCTCCACACTTTATAAAGTGTATATTGTGTGACTATTACACCATGGGTACTTCACTAGATTCTTATTATGTTGGCCATATTTCACGTTAAGACCAGACATTTTCAAAGAAAATTTTTTGGGGTGCCTGAGTGGCTCAGTTGGTTAAGCGACTGCCTTCGGCTCGGGTCATGATCCTGGAGACCCGGGATCGAGCCCCACATCGGGCTCCCTGCTCAGCGGGAAGCCTGCTTCTCCCTCTCTCACTCCCCCTGCTTGTGTTCCCTCTCTGGCTGTGTTTCTCTCTGTCAAATAAATAAAATCTTTAAAAAAAGAAAAAAAAAAGAAAAAGAAAATTCATTTATCTTCCACTTATTTGATAAACTTTCATCACCTATTTAATATCTCTATGCACTAGTTTGGTTCTGTGAACACAGGAGGGAAAAAAAAGGAAAAGGAGAGACTCACCCAAACCACAGTAATAATAGACTCAAGGCTGATAGGCAGCTTGTTCATACCAATCATTCTTATTATTAAATAGCCACTACCCCAAGCTTCTGCATATCTCCTGCCACCCAGACTTCCCAGTCCTACTCCCCACAAAGACTGTCCTTTACTTTTTCATGATTCAACAAATAAAGATCAACCCCTCACCTAGAATGGGAGTCTCATGGGCCCTAAATTATTGCTGTAGCCCATATCCATGCTGACAGGTCAACATCTGAACCACACCAACTCTTAATGTTCTAATTATTATCCCTATATACATATGCTTCTATGAATACAAACAGTTTTATTTTTTCTTTTCTAAATATATGCATGTTATTTTTCCCCCTTGACTTATTATACTGGGCAGTATCCTCAGGGTGATGCTCAGTAGTAGTGATAGAACATACCCTTGACTTGCCCTTCACCTTAGGAAGAGAAAATGGATACTTTTTGTCAATTAGAGGTCACTTCCTCCTGTCCCTAGTTTGCCAAGGGCTTTTATCATGCATGAATGTTAAATTTTGTCAAACACTCCTTTGACATTTATTGAGATAATCAGATGGATTTTCTTCTTTAGTGTGTATGGTAACTTTGTAATGTGCCAGATTGGCCAGGCTGAACTGTATTTCCCAGAAGTACATGCTCTGTGTTTCCAGTTAGGATGAGACACATAAAAAATTTTTGCATGACCTTTGGAAGGTAGAAGTGAAATAGCAGTAATTTTCTTCCTTTCTTCCTTTGTTTGGAAGTTTAAGATACATTATCTACAGGCTCACTGCACTGGCAGAACACAGCAAGCAGGCCTGCAACACCATGTACTTTTACTGGGCTCCTCTTCCCACTCCTCTGCCTCTGGGGCCAAGTGTATGTTAAGTTCTATGATATAAGATGCCAGATTCTCCTGCAAGATACTGTGTTTAGGCTACAGACCACAAGAACTGACACAAGTTCTAGGCCATCTTCTTGAGTTCCAGCTCCTACTTATGGGCTCCAGCTTCTCCTTGCTCGTCCCTGCTTTACAGAAATCACTCCTTCCTGATTTTTTGATAAGGCCTGCCCTGCAAGCTTCAGATTCTAGCATCAGACAAAAAGGAAGTCTTATGAATACTACTTCACACTAGGTCCCACAACTGTGGAAAGTCACATTTATTAGTGTGTGTGTGTATTATATTATCAATTATATATAATATGTATGTGTGTGTTCATATACACACATATGAATTTGTTCCTTTTTTTCTGGGCTTTCTGGAATTGGTCTATAATCTGATTATATGTGAAAGCGTTAATGACCCTGTTTCCAGTATTGAAAAATGACACTGGTAGCCTATAGCATGTATAGCCAAATATTTATTCAAATTATCACCATAATTACATGTAGTTAAGAGCTTATAGAAGGTAAGATGGTCAATTACTTGCTGCCACATAACACTCTGGTGAAAATAAGGAGTATTATGGGGATTGGTTGGTTGACTTTAAATGAGCCAAAGAACTTGAAGAAAAAAAATAAGGAGCTCAGGGCTTTAAATTCAGAGCTCACATAAGGAACCTGAAAATGACTATGTTTTCCCTAAAAGAAATGCTTATATCCTATAGCCCAACCCTTATAGAAATCTTAATCTAGGGCCAAGCTTTCTAAAAACAAAACTCAGAGTCTAATCTATGCTTGGCTAACTTACAACATAAACTGATTTCTGATATCATATGGTCTCTTGTTAAAGTTACAGCATTATATGGGAAGGAAAGAGTCACTGATAATTGGGATGGGAACTTACAGGCAGATTGTGGTGAAGTTGTATAACTTGAAACTTAAAAGCCTAAAGGTTTTTTTCTTTGCTATTAGAAGAAGCCTTTTCATTCCTGGTATCAGATGCTTGTTCTCTCCTTGACTGAAGAACTGTAAGGGCCACCCTCTGAGGTAGACGTCTTGCACGGGACCACTGATCTTCCTCATAACTGACTCTCACCACCTCTCTTCACGTCTTCAACCTATAACTAGACTCACGCCTCAAAATGTCTCAAAGAATGAGATTCTAAGTTGATTCACTTAGAGATGTGATACACACCAAAAGAATCACATGGTTTTGCCAATATATACTGACAGAAGCCTGAGGAATATGTATGGTTATATATCTTAAGATTGTGGGATCAGGGTAAGAGAACTATAAAGACAGATTAGGCTGAACTGATTAATGTCTCACTAGGCAAAGATTCCATATTTACTTACTTGGACTGTGCAGACGATGGATGGATCTTAGACAGTGACAATGGATTATCACAAACGTTATCAAGCGATTCTAAGTGCTGTTCCAAATGCAATTTCATTGCTGGATCAAATCAACACATTCCCTCATACCTGCTATGCAGCGATTGCTCTGGCAAATGCTGTTTTTTGTATACCTGTCAGTAAAGACCATGAGAAATAGTTTGTTTTCAGCTGGCGTGACCAGCAATATACTTTCACTGTCCTATCTCAGAGCTATACCAATGCTCAGCACTATGTCATGATCTAGTCCACAGGGAACCTGATTGCCTTCATTCCAATGGAACCGTGCCGGCCCATTACATTGATGAAACTGTGCTGACTGGACCTGCTTAGCAGGAGGTAGAGACTACTTTATACATATTAGTAAGACACTTATGTGCCACAGAGTGGGAAATAAATCCCCAAAGATCTCAGGAGTCTTCCACATCAATGAAATTCCTTCCAGAATGAAGAATAAGTTGCTGCATCTGCCCCTTCTACTACTAAGAAAAAAGTCACAATAATGAGTAGACCCCTTGGGATTTTGGAAACCACATATCTTTCATTTGGGCAAGCTACTCTGACCCATTTACTGAGAGGCCTGAAAGTTCCCACTTTTGGATGGGGCCCTGAATAATAGACAGCTCTACAACCGCCATAAAAACTGTTTCATCACTTGAGTTACAAGACTTACCAGATTTGATGGTGCTTGAAGTGTTAGTAACAGGTAAGGATGCTATATGGAGCCTTTGGCAGACTCATAAGTAAATACAGCACAGATCTTTACTGATTAAAGCAACACCACACTACTCTTTGACTATAATTAGTCTCCTTTTGAGAAACAGATCTTCGGCTTGTGACTGGGTTTTAACTTTAAAACTAACCATGGGCAACCAAGTTACCATGTGATCTGAAACACAAATCATGAACTGGGTATTGTCTAACCCACCAAGATTTAAAGTCGAGCATGAACTCCATCACAACAAGTGATCTAGGTGAAACTGGGCTAAATAAAGCAGACCCAAAAGCCACAAGTAAGTCCCATAGGTCTCATGCCTACTATTTGCTAGTCTCTCTAAACACACACCTGTGGCTCATGAAGTTCTTTATGATCACCTGACTGAAGAAGAAGAAAATCCAGGCTTGGTTTATATATAGATTGTCCTGCACATTATAGAGGTATCAGCTGAAAGAGGACAGTTATAGCCTTACAGTCCCATTCTGGGATAGCTCTGCCGAAATAAATGTGGTAAAGGGAAAACAACCTCCAGCAGGCAGAATTTTGAACAGTAACCCCACTGATTTACTTTGCCTAGAGGAGCCAAGTCATAGGCTATGTAAGTAATGGTTTGGCAGAAAGGTCAGGGACTTGAAAGAAACAACTGGAAAATTGGTGGAGCTGTGTGGCTAGATCTCTATGAATGGGCACAGAATGTAAAGGTATTTGTATCTTGTGTGATGCTTGCCCAAAGGACGACCTCAACAGAAGAGAATTCCAATAATCAGGTGGATTGGATAACTGCTCTCTGTGGTTATCAGTTGCTTTCCTTCTCCAGCCCCCTTTATCATTGCCTAGTGGGTTTATAAACAAAGCAACCATGACAGCAGAAGTGAAGGTTATGCATGGTCTCAGCAACCTGGATTCTATTCAACTTGGAAAATGGCCATACTGCAAATTTGCCATTTACAGAGTAAAATTTAGCAAATTAGCTTCTGGAAACTTGCTTTTGGAAAACTTGCATTTAGCTAATGGACACATAGCCAATAAAATGTGATTCACAAAAGTCACAGACAATATCAAATGTGTTATTTATCACCTGAAAGCCATGGCTATTAAATGTATTTGACTTAAGAGCTTTATACCTCAAAGTCAAGGTTTGTTAAAATAACAATTCCCAGAACTTACCCTAAAATTATTTGTCTATCTTTGGTATTGGGGGGGGGAGGTGTACACATTCAATTGTTAAAATAATTAGAAAAGCCAAGTTTGAGACTGTGATAGTGTATGTATTTAAGTTTTTCTGGGGGTGAAATTCTGATTTGGGGTCAAGAAAAGTTCTGTTTCACTTTCTAAAATCTCTTTTATTGCTTTTCCATACACCTATAACACAGGAAAACATTCACAACTCAAATCATCTGTATATCCAGTAGGGAATTTTATTTTTATTTCATATAATAAAATGTCTCCTGTTGATAAAGATTAATTGTGAGGGAGTCCATTACTCTCAAGGGAATGAGTTCTAACCCAAAATAATAAAGCCTCTCACCCGCCTACCAAGATGACAGAACTTCTGCTCCAATTTTTCTGGCCATAATGTGTGTGGGATCTCAGTTCCCTAGTCAAGATAAAACTGCTTAGTGCTTCCAGGAGGAGGGAATCAGACCCAGCAGCTATCAAGAGTACTGTGAAGGAAAAGCAGCATTGCCCTGGAAGCAGTTCTGTCGTGTAACTATCAAACACATGTCAGAGATACAAAATCTTGAGAGAAGTCCCTTTTGTATTTAGTAGAAGATATCTCTCCTTATCATAGTAATTTGCTTACCCCTGGCGTTTAATGGCATCTTCTCTTCCTAAAGGGACATTTTCTTTTCTTTTTTTTTTTTTTTAAATTGCCTTTGCCTTCTCCAGGTTTTCTAAATTTAGTAATCATCTGCTTCTGAATCTTCTAGGGAAAATCCAAAGTTCAAATAAAACAGGCTTCCTTGGTTTCAGGGCATGTTAGAACAAAGGGCATTATATTTTCTGGAGGCTGTTATAACAGTCATCTGTGAAAATTCATGTGTGGCTTATAAACAATTTCTAGAATTCCCCTTCTAGTTAAAAAAGGAAATTTGGAAAGGAGCATGCGTAATAACTGTAGCAGTCCAACTTTTCTCATTTATGTAGGGTTGATGAATATTTTTCACTACTTGACCAACTAGACATAGGGCTTCCTAGTTGTAAGTTCATATTCAGTAATGATGAATGTTTTCTATGATATATACTCTCAAGTTTTCTCTGGTTTTCCCTCATGAGAAGTACAAAAAATCTGTAAAATAACTGAACAGAATCAGTCAAGTAGATAGATTTTTAAAAATAATTACAAATTCTCCCCTTCCCTGGATTCACAGCTTTTTTAATGAAACATATTTGCAATGCAATGCCTTTGCAAAAAGGTGCTAAAGATTCTTCTAGAATGAAGGGTCTATTTCTTCATTCTTTGCATATGGGTTGGTCATGTGACTAGCTTTAACCAAAAGACACAAGTGAACATGATACAAATAGAGATATAAAAAAAAAAAAAAGTGCTTGCACATTTTGGCTTCTCTTCCCAAGGGGCACTTAAAATCCATTGCCACAATGTGAACAAGCTCAGGCTAGCCCACTGAGGAGTGATAGATGAATGTAAGGAGTTCATCCCTATAGTTGAAGTTAAGGTCCCAGACATGTGAGAGAATTTAGCCAAGGAGAGTTGAACCTGACCTTGATCAAAAGGACTTCCCAGCAAGCCTAAGCTGAAATGCCAACATACAGAATCATGAACTAAACAAATGGGTTTTTTTTAAGCCACTATGTTATGGTGTTCACTACACAGCAAAAGTTAACTAACGCTAAAAACCACTCGTTTTCTCAGTTAGATAGAACATAATGTTTATAAGGCTAGGGCCAGAGTCCAGAATTTCTAATGAGCCAAACTTCTGAACAGAACCATGGTCTGTGACCTTAAATAAAATGGTGGGCCATGGGATGCCTGGGTGGCTCACTCGGTTAAGGGTCCTGGGATTGAGTCCTGCATTGGGCTCCTTGCTCAGTGGGGAACCTGCTTCTTCCTTTGCCAGCCACTCCACCCTGCGTGTGCATGTTCTCTCTCAAACTCTCTCTCTGGCAAATACATACATACATAAAATCTTAAAATAAAATGGTGGGCCACAGTCGGAGGCATTGTTGAATACCACCTCTAAGAAACCAAGTATTGACATCAGATGTCATCAGATGTGCTAATTCAAGCTATTATTTCATTTCGCTCTCTACGATCAGATTCTTCATCTATCAAATAGGGATGTGTGGGTGATAACACCTACCTCATAAGAATGTTAAATGAATTATATGAAGTAATATCTATTATCTATTTGCATGGTTCCTGG
This sequence comes from Spilogale gracilis, assembly GCA_004023965.1. NCBI lineage: Eukaryota > Metazoa > Chordata > Mammalia > Carnivora > Mephitidae > Spilogale > Spilogale gracilis. Next base: position 7,630 of record PITA01016878.1, on the reverse strand, counting down.
GAAATGATAATGAATTAAACTGTCGGTACACTATCACACAAATAAAACAGAACTGAGGAGCCAAATGGAGAAATAACAAATACCATAAGGCCCCCTTTTTTTAGATAATAAAACCACAAGGTCTATGCTGTGCTCCCTGGAACTAACCTACTTGGCTCTTGTAGAGAATGGTGGCTACATGAAAGTGAACTTTTCTCCCTAAGGGTTTCAAAGAAAGCCTTGGCTCTGTGCCCCAATTCACCCCTTTTTCCCCACTTCCTCCACAGGTGTTCAGTGACTTCCTGCTATTCAGAGTCCCCCAGTCAGGCACCTGACAAACTCAACAACAACTCAGTAGGTCCCCACTAGGTGGGACAAGTTTCTTGCTCTGCTCCCCTCTTGTAGCCCATTCACCCTTACCAATTCCTTGTTCCACCAATGAAATGAAGAAAACGAATCTATTGTAATACTTGGTAATAAAATATGGGTTACTCCAACTCCTTTCCCAGGGAGCATATTTGTATCTTTAAGTGTTTTCAGGAGCCCATGTCTTCAGGCTGGAAAGCTGGAGGCCTCAAGCAGGCTTGTGTAGCTTGGGTCCTCCACCTTTGGACATCCCGTATTTTGTTTTAGCGTCACTTTGCCATTGCTCCTGCTGCTCTAAATTCTGAGACACAATTAAGCAAGAAAATATACGTGAAGAGTTACACTGCAGAACAACCTGTAACAAATCCTGCCAGACAAATGTTTTTGTGGGATTTCCACTTAACTATATCAAATACATTTTTAAAAAAACTTCTCTACTGAATTTGGAGATTGCTTTTAATAATTGCTTTTGTTAAAAGACCAAAGGCCAAAATAACTTTCATGTGGTTGTTCCTAATTTTTCAAAGCATACTGAAAAATATATGTTTATGGAAATAAAAGCAAACAAAATATACCCTATATACTGTGAATGGCACTAACCCCTTAACTGGTAAAGTTCCCCTTCTTGTCTGAAAGCATTTCTACTCTATTTAACATAGGCCTGGATTATAGCAAGTGACAAGCTGATCAAAAAGAAATACAGGAGACAGACTATATGGAAGAGTACCAAAGCAGAGAAAGATAACCAACCTTTCCCCAGCATCCCAAGGTTAGTTCACATTGGAGTCCAAATGAAACATCTAACTAGAAACAACATGAGCAAAGGAGAAACTTGACTCAGGTGCTTTTTGATTTAGTTGTCATGGTACCTGTGTTCCCAACCCGGCCCTCGTGTTCTCCTCCAATGGCAAAAGCCAAAGCCAGTCTCCCGCCCAGCTGGGCTGCACAGCTCCCCAGAGCGTGAGCGCCCAGGATAGCAGTTTGTCCCTAGGATCCCATACCTGTCAGCCTGTCACACAAGTGCACTACCTAGAGCTTGAGCCAGAATTCACAGTTACAACATGAAGCCTCAAGAAAGACACTTTGAAAATGAAAATATCTTTCCATGGAAAAGCAAGCACACTGTTAAAGCATTACGACGCATTAATAGGTTCATATGAATTTCTATTCATATTAATTTAGAGTATAGAAGTTTCAACCCTGTGGGAATAAAACAGATTTTCAAATTTGGGCCAAAAACTCAATGCATGGAGTGAATCTGAGGGAAACAGTAGCAGCACTATTGTATCTGAGTTCTGAATGACTGAAGGGGTAGGAGGGCTGAGACAGGGGAACATACAACAATGGGCCTGTGTCTTAGTCTATTCAGCTCCTACAACAAAATATCATAGACATTATTAGTGGATTAAACAATTGAATTTTATTCCTCACAGTTCTAGAACTGTAAAGTGCCATGATCTAAGTGCAGGCCAACTCAGGTTCTGGTCAGAGTCCTCTTCCCACAAAGAAGATAGCTATCCTTCTGCTATGTCCTCACAGGACAGAAAGAAAAAGACTAAGAGTGAGCAAGCTCTCTGGTTTCTTCTTATAAGAGCCCTAATCCCCATCATGAAAGCACTACCCAAAGGCCCCTGTTTCCAATACCATTACAGTGGGGGCTAGAATTTCATCAGATGAATTTTGGGAGTACACAATTCAGTCCACAGAAGCCTAGAACATCTTGTGCCAGAAAACAAGGATTTATTCAGAGAAGAGCAGGGATATATCAAAAGAATACAAACGACAAGCTGATTAGGTGCCCACCCGTCAATCAGGGATAATTGAGCATATAAATAAATAACGATCATAGTGGATTATAAACCACTGAGTAAGATATCATAGTCCACATATATTGAAACAGATAAACTGAAAGTTGACTAAACGATGAGATACTTACAATTTCAAAGTAATTCTCCACAGTTACAGTGAGTAACTGTACTATGGAGGTATCACTGATATTAAGTGACCAAAGCAAATCCTAATCAGTGATGGGACAATCAAAATCATGCACTATCTGAATGGAGGCCAGGAAAGTGAATACAGCATCATTTCTGTGATATTCCTGCCAAAAGATGTATAATTCTCTTTTTAAAGATTAATTTATTTTAGAGATAGAGAGAGCACAATAAGGAAAAGCAGAAGGAGAGAGAGAAAGAATCTCAAGCAGACTCTGCGCTGAGTGTGAAGCCCAACATGGGGCTCAATCTCACAACCCTGAGACCATGACCTGAGCCAAAATCAAGATTTACAGGCTTAACTGAGACTTTCAGGCAACCCTAAAAGAGGCATAATTCTAATCAATTATAAGGAAATATCAAACAAATTCAGATTGAGAGACATTCTAAAACATATACCAGCCTATAATCTTCAAGGGTGCCTTTGTATAAAATCAAGGAAAGACTAAGGGAACTGTCCCAGACTGAAGGAGATTAGGGAGACATGACAAGTAAGTGCAAGGGACTCTGACCTGGACCCTTTGCTACAAAGGGCAGTACTGGTCAACTGGCAAAATTTGAATGAGATCTGTGAATTAGAGTCATAGTGTACTGCGGTTAATTTCCTGGTCTTGGTCATTGTAGTGTGGTTCTATGAGAGAAAGTCCTTGTTTTTAGGAAATACTATCAAAGTCCTTACAATTTACTCTAATATGGTTCCAGTTCTGTCAGATGTCTCTGAGGGTTGGGGTTGAGGGGGCAACATTGTCCCCTGTTGAGAACTGCTGGAATAATCCACCTGGAACAGATATTAGCTGGGCCTCACTTAAATATCCTTGAACCTCTGCTGTAAAACTACCAGTAAAATACTAACTTTGCAGGAAGTCATGTAACAGTCAATATAAGGACAGATGTAGCAGAAAATCCTCTAATATCACCCAACTGTTAATTGCTTCTCTTTGATGTATATAATAGCAAAACCTTGGAAATGTGGTATCCAGTTTACATATGAAGAAAGATCTGTCTTTTTTCTTACTTTTTGACAGTATCTATCAGGCACAATCCCCAACTGTGCTCACAGCAGAACATCTGGCTCAGTTAGACTTTCAAATACTCCTCCTGGAGTGTTTGCATAGGATAAACACATTAGTTTTAGCTTTATTTCTGATATTTTTCAGTGTAACATTTTGCTGTTGTTCCATTAGAGATTGCATTCCTTATATGTTTTCTGCATGCTTATCTATCCATTCGTATTTCATCAACTAGAAGTGTTAAAAATTGGATGACATGCTGAAATGCTTACCAGTCCCTCTCCTTCCCTAGTTCTATGATTAGCCATGAGAGACCCATATGGATAACACAATTTTATTTTATTCATTTCCTTTTTTTTCTGATAATGCAATTTTAAAAGGTCAAATATTTCTTCTGATCAAAAGCAACAGAAATTATATTTTCTCTGAAGCTAAACATGTATGAATCCAAGAAGGAAGCTGTATGGAAAATGCTGATCAGATGCATTAATTAAAAGAAATACTATAGTCCTACCTTCTAAGAAGGGTTAAGTGAGTCCTTCTAAATCAACTGTCCCATCTGAATCAGAACCTGAATCTCTTAACAGCCAAGTAGTAGCTCAGTACAATTTATCTGATTTATCTGATCAAGCCATTTATCTGATCAGGCTGTTTTTTCTTTCTCAAAGAGGAAAATACCATTTCAGCCAGAGTCATCTGTCATAATGGATACCAGGGATTTCACTCTTCATTTACTCATCTAAAAGTCCTTTACCCAACAATACCCCCCTTTGCTCAACATTGTGCTAGGTACTACACAGAAGTCAGAGGTGAAGTTTTCACATTTTAATTGACTTAATCTAAAAAGCTAAGCAAGATCCCCCCCACCCCTGCCCCACCTCCAGGAACCCTAGTGCTGATGGCAAGTATCTAGGACTATAAAGTAGTAACAACAACAACAAATGTTTGGGCATAGTTTGGATAAAAGAAAGAGATTAAAAAAGGACAAGTACTTGGACAAAAGCTTAAGTGTCATGAAAACAGTTTCTTTGTTTTATGCTGAATGCTTGTGTTCTCCAAAATTCATATATTGAAGCCCTAAACTCCAGTGAGATAGTATTTGGAGGTGAAACCTTTGGCAAATAGGTTTATATTAGATCATGAAGGGATTAGTGTCCTTATAAGAAAAAAAGAATATCTATCCATCTAGCTCTATCTTTATCCCTATCTCTATCTTTCTTTCTCTGTCTCTCCATGGGCACGCACCAAGGAAATACTGTTTGGGCATATAGCAAAAGGACAACTGTCTGCAAGCTAGGCAATGGGTCTTCACCAAGAACCAAATCTATTAGTACCTTAATCTTGGACGTCCGGCCTCCAGAACTGTGAGAAATAAATGTTTGCTGTTTAAACCGCTCTGTCAACTGTACTCTGTTATAGCAGCCAAGCTCACTAAGACACTTTCCCCCCACAGAGTTGAAATTCTATGTATTTTCTGTCCTTGTCACTGTGATTTCTGTAGCATTATATATCTTCTGTACCCTTGTAGAATAAGAAAGGCCATCTGGCTATCTTTATCCTTATATTAACATGACTATCTTTAGGGAGAAGAAGATGGAGGAAGGCCAGGTGACTGCATTTCGGGGAGTTCCCTGAAGTGAGCTCAATTCCAGCAAAAAAAACACTGCAGGACCACTGTGAGCACCCATGAAATCAGCCTGAAATGTGATATTTCGCACTTCTGGATCACCAAGGGAGACAAGGACCACCGGCAAAAGGTAGAAACAAGTGAGAGCGACCGGAGGCTTACCCCCAGAGACAGGGGTGTGGGGGAGGAAGCCCGCAGAGCTGAATCACTGAAAGCAAATACCCCAGGACGAAAGTGCTCAGGGAGTAACAGCAGATTACGGTCTGATTCGGGGAGACACAGAACCAGGAACACAACAGAGCCAGCGGCGCCAGAGTCTGATTTTTCGCCATAGCAGTGGGGAGATGGGGACCCACAGGGACAGAGAGTGCCCTGTGAGATGCAAAGTTGGTTCTTCCACCACGGCAGCGGGGAGACAGGAATCCGCAGGAGGAAGGGCCCCACGGCTCAAGGGAACTTAGAGGGGCTGGGGTGTGGAGTCTATCCCCCCACTGCTTAAGCCAGAGGAGCAGGGTTTCAGGGAGAGCAGGAGTGCCCTGTGTGGCACGGAGGATCTCAGCGAGAGCGGCGGGCAGGGAGTCTATTTTTCTGCCGCTTTCTCTCTCTCACTTTTTTTTTTCTTTCTTTCTTTTTCCCCTTTCCTCCTCTGTTTTTCTCTCCCGCTTCTCTCCACCCCATGGGCCAGGCGCAGACCCCCCAGGTAAGGCGATTTTGCAGAATGGGCAGGACCTGAGGAGCCGTGGGTCCCCTGGCACAGACAAGGTTGCGCAATACAAAAGCAGTTGTGGTTTGAGGTGCGGGAGTGAAGCGACAAGAGGGGGCGTGGGCAGAAATCAATCCAGCATCTGTGCCTGCCCTGCTGTGACCATCTACCAACCGGGAGGCGGGAAAGAGCCTCTCTCTGTGTAGAGGCTCTCTCTGGGAGGGAGGTCTGGGCGCAGACATCTTGCTCCAACCTGACTTCCTCAGCAGCTGAAAAAGGACATAAAAGAACAAAGCTCCACCGCCAGGGAACTATAACCTGACAACCTGGTGACCATTGAGACCAGTCCCTAGCAAGCAGGCGGAAGACGCAGCCCAGGTAGAAGGGACTGAAAACAGCGCAGCAGGCCCCGCCCCCAGAAGGCAAGCCAGAAGCACAGGAGGACAACACTCAAACTGTAAAACCCCAACATCGGGGGTAAAGGCAATCTATTAAACTCCCAGTATGACTACAAGTACCAATGCCCTACACTTTATAGATACAGTTTTCCACCTTATTTGCTTTTTAAACTTTTTTCTATTTTTACTTTTAAGGCTTCCATTTTTAACCTAAAAATGCATTCTCATACTTTTTCTTCGTTCAATTTTTAAAGCACTTTTTATCACAACGTGATACTCATTACAACACCCCATAACGTTTTTTTTTACCTGGAAATTTTTTCAAACATATTCCTGCATTTTCTGCTGTTGTTGCCTCTTGTTTCCCTGTTTGTTTTCTCTGTTTTTCCCTTTCTCCTCTCTTCTATCCTTTATTTCTCTATTACATATACATGTAGTTACAAGCTTCAAGTTAATCCCACACTCCCTATTCAAGACTACCCCCATATACAACCAGTTCTAATCTCCCTATGTCTCTAGAAAGTGGGCTCCTCCAACAATAATAACAAGACAAACTCGGGAGCATCTGAAACGCATTCCTTGCCCACAAGGAGTATCTGCCCTCACCTTCCCACTCTAGTCTGTCAGTGTTTCTGTGTAATTGTATTTGCTTTTCTATTATATAAATACTGGACTTGGGGATCATATAGGTTGGGCTTCACTTTTTGATCTCTTCATTTACACTTGATAGCCCTTTTCTTTACCCTGTAACAGTTCTGTACCATATAAATCCTACCACTGGGCCCCAACTGGCAGGGGTTTTGTTTCTTCCTTCCCCTCTTCCATTTTCTTTTTTCTTTCTCCTTCCTTTTCAGTGGTGAATTCTGGTTGCTCCAAAACCTTCCAGCGACCACTCCACCTAGATAGTGGCTGATACATTTAGCTATACACCCCCTCAGCCACTCCTTTCCACAATGACTCAGAGGAGGAACATCCAACAGAAGAAGAACCCTGAGACTGCAACCGTGGTCACAGAATTACTGGAAATGAACATAAACAATATGACAGAAATGGAATTCAGGGCAGCAATCGTCCACGCAATGGCTACTTTAGAAAAGAACAGTAGTCTCAAGTGGAAGCCATAGTAACAGAAGTGAAAGCTGAAGTTAGAAAGGCTATTGATGAGATGCAATCTATTTAAATATGCTAACAGCCAGAGTAAGTGAAGCTGAAGATCCTATCAGTGATTTAGAAGACAGATGGATTAAGAAGGAGGAGCAAGAGAAGTCTTGGAGCAAACAGCTAAAATCCCTTGAAAACAGAATAAGGGAAATAAATGATGCCAAAATCAGAATTATTGGAATCCCCGAAGGATTTGAGAGAGAGAGAGAAGCCTAGAAGATATTGTTGAACAAATCATGGATGAAAATTCCCCAAATCTGGGGAATGAAACAAATGTTCATGTCCTGGAAGCAGAAGGGACGCCCTCCAAGATCAATGAGGCCAGGAAAACCACCAGGCACATAATAGTAAAATTCGTAAATCATAAAACCAAAGAATATGTCTTAGGGCAG
>PITA01016877.1:20697-45215 GCA_004023965.1 Spilogale gracilis | reverse complement strand
GTTAAGTAATTCACCCAGATGTCAGAGACAGGAAAGCGATGGCTCTTCTAAAATCTGAAACAGCTCTTGGTCTCCTTTTTTTAATCACTCTTTTTTTTTTTATTGTTACTTAATTTTTTTTTCCAGTGTTCCAAGATTCATTCCACATTCCCCACACCCAGTGCTCCACGCTTTAGGTGTCCCCAGTACCCACCACCAGACTCTCCCATCCCTCCACCCCCCTCCCTCCAAGTCCCTCAGTTTGTTTCTGTGTCCAAAGTCTCTGTTGTTTCGTTTCCCTCCCTAGATTACCCTACTTCCCATTTACTTTCCTTCTCCCACTGTCCTCCAGGTTACCCCTCATGCACCACAAGTAAGTGAAACCATGCGATACTTGACTTTCTCTTCTTTTAAAGATGCATATTACTGTCACCTCTTTTGAGTACTTCAGAGTGAAACTGATCATTCCTGCCTCCATCCTCTCGTGACATACCTGCACCCTTTCACAGAACCCAGTCACAGTCTTCCTTGCATTCAGAAGGTTGTGGGTTGCTGCCTGTCCCTCACCAAGCCAAGTGCCTACTAGGAAGGACTGCGGTTGTGTCTCCAAAGCTCCCAGCCTCTAGAGCAGTGTGAGTGCTCCCAAAAAGGTTGTTCCCTTCTCCATAATTTCCCTACTGGGCAGAATTTAACCTCTTTCATGCCCAAATCTACACTGGGCTCCTTGACATTCCAATGTCTGCCTGGTTTCTCTGGACTTGTGCCACTGCACAAAAATTTACACCTTGTTAAAATGGGAAAACAAGAATAATTACAATAACAAGAGTGGCTTACATTTATTGAGCACTTCCTGGGTCTGACGTCTGTGCTAAGTCTCATACGTATATCACCTCATTTACTCTTTGCAACAAGCCTTGCTATAAACCACCATCTTCTCCATTGCGCAGACAAGGAAGCTGAGACTTATCTCAGACCACTAAGAATGTGGTAGAGTCCACCTGGAACTAAGGTTTGCTGACTCCGCCGTCATAACTCTTAACCCACAGACTACCCTTCCGTACTTTCCTAGAATTCATCTTGCAATATTCTCCTTTCCTCAGACACACTGAGCACACCAGATCCTTCTTGAAATCTTCCCATCCCATCAGCTGCTCCAATCCATTCTCAAATTCCCCATCATTCATTCCACCCTTACATATCTTTCATTTTTCAGTAATTGTTTTTTCTGTACACTTAGCTGTAACATCCCATTTCACTACCGCATTTCTCACAGCATCTAGCAACATGCCTAATAGGAAGTCAACATTTAGTATTAAGCTCTGACTTCTCCCTTTGCTGTTCACTCATTCATTTATAATTCAGTAGATGTTCTCTATAAAAGGGCAGCTATACTATCTTTTCCCCAGCTCCCAGAGCAATGTTTCTTGGTTATGTCAAATAGAGCTGTCTTAATTATTTGACTCATCTTTTAACTGTTGGTTATTGAAAAACCTGTGGAGAGAAAGTCTCCACAGGATTTTTGACATATTTTGACAGAGGGAAGGACAGGGTCCAACTCCATGCCAGGGCCCTAGAATAAGGGAGCTATAACCAACTTTATCCAAGTCTGTTCTCAATAGATCATGGAAGTGTTTGAGATTTTAGAAAACTGAACAATTTCCCAAATTGATCTGCTCAACAGTTACTTGCATTCCCAACTCGAGACACATTCCCAAGGCAGAATCTATAAGGAGAAAGAGGTAGTTGGCAGGAGAAACACAGGATATCAGGATCACTGCTGGGTGCCTTCCATCTACCAATCCCACTCTAGGTGTTCAGCTTATGTTATAACCACATCTCCACCTCACAAAAACCCTAGGAAATGCATATTACACTTTCCCTCAGTCTTATCGTTTCATAGTCCATTTCTTCCCACTAGAACAATGATTTCCAATATTTTAAAGTATGGATACATTATTGGAGGGAAAGAACATGACAATAAATGAATGAAGAGTTTGCATTTTCTTCTTCAATCTTTCAACATATTTTTGAGGTCTTATTAGATCCTGAATACTCTTTGAGGCAGAGTGGATAAAATGATGAACAAAACAGACAAGATTCCTGCTATTACAAAGTTTATATAAAAGAAGGAAGACAAAATGTTTTGTTTGGTGATATAATAGGATTGGAGGATAGAGGCTGAAAATAGGCCAAGATTTTCAATATTGATCATGAGATTTTTCTTCCATAGAATACTTACATATCAATTTTAATATTCTAGAAAACATCCTCAATTTATACTATAGACTATTTAAATACAGTCTATAAATTGTATGGTGATGATGGTGAGTAAGCATACCATATAGAGAAGTTGCATCATATGTCGTATACTTGAAATTAATATAGTATTATGTCAACCATACTTAAATAAAAAAATTTTAACATATGTAGTCTAAAATATAGTCCTATGTATATATGCATATAAATATGCATATATATCCATATATAATTCCATTTAATACCTTTTTGTCAATGTGATATACTAAATTTTGTGTCTCCCCCCCATAATTCATTTACTGAAGCCCTAATTCCCAGGATGGTGATATTTGGAGATGGGGTCTTTGTGAGGTAATTAGGTTTAAATGACATCATTAGTATGAGACCCCATGATTGGTGTCCTTATAAAAAGAAGGAGAAGAAAAACTGAGCTCTCTCTTGCTCTCTCTCCACCATATGAGGACACAGCAAAAAGGTAGCCATCCACAAACCAAGAAGAGAGCCCTCATTGGGAACTAAATCTGCTGGCATCCTGATATTGAATTTTCTAGACTCCTTCTAACCATGAAGAATAAAGGTCTATTGTTTAAGCCATCTGGTACTATGGTATGTTGTTATAGCAGCTCAAGCTAACTAAGACAGTAAGGGAAATGTAGAATTAAAAAGTGTTTCATGGGTGTTCTGTAGTTCCTCGAGTAGAGATCCTGAACTTCTTTGGTTAGGTTTATTCCTAGGTATCTTATGGTTTTTGGTGCTATAGTAAACAGAATCAATTCTCTGACTTCCCTTTCTATATTTTCATCATTAGTGTATAAGAACGCAACTGATTTGTGTACATTGGTTTTGTATCCTGCCACATTACCGAATTGTTGCATGAGTTCTAGTAGTTTGGGGGTAGAGTCTTTTAAGTTTTCCACATACAGTATCATGTCCTCTGCAAAGAGAGAGAGTTTGACTTCTTTTTTGCCAAGCTGGATACCTTTTATCTCTTTCTGTTGTCTGATTGCTGTTGCTAGGACTTCTAACACTATGTGGATCAATAGTGGTGAGAATGGGCATCCTTGTCTTGTTCCTGATCTCAGAAGGAAGGCTGTCAGTTTTTCCCCATTGAGGATGATATTCGCTGTGGGTTTTTCGTAGATAGATTTTATGAGGTTGAGAAATGTTCCCTCTATCCCTATACTTTGAAGAGTTTTAATCAGGAACGGATGTTGTATTTTGTCAAATACCTTTTCTGCATCAATTGAGAGTACCACATGGTTCTCTCTTCTCTTATTAATTTGTTCTATCATGTTGATTGATTTGCGAGTGTTGAACCACCCTTGCATCCCTGGGATAAATCCCACCTGGTCATAAAAATAATCTTTTTAATGTATTGTTGGATCCTGTTAGCAAGGATCTTTTTGAGAATCTTGGCATCCATATTCATCAGTGATATTGGTCTGAAGTTCTCCTTTTTGATGGGGCCTTTGTCTGGTTTGGGGATTAGAGTAATGCTGGTTTCATAGAAAGAGACTGGAAGTTTTCCTTCTGTTTCTATTTTCTGAAACAACTTCAGGAAAATAGGTGTTATTTCTTCTTTGAATGTTTGGTAGAATTCCCCGGGGAACCCGTAAGATGGAAGAGCATTCCATGCTCATGGATTGGAAGAAAACATTGTTAAAATGTCTATACTGCCCAAAGCAATCTATACTTTCAATGCCATTCCGATCAAAATTCCACCAACATTTTTCCGAAGCTTTGGAACAAACAATCCTAAAATTTATATGGAACCAAAAAAGACCCCGAATTGCTAAGGAATTGTTGAAGAAGAAAAACAAAGCTGGGGTCATCACATTACATGACTTCAGGCTTTATTACAAAGCTGTGATCACCAAGACAGCATGGTGCTGGCACAAAAACAGACAAATAGACCAATGGAACAGAGTAGAGTCCAGATATGGACCCACAAATCTATGGTCAAATCATCTTCGACATAGCAGGAAAAAACATCCAGTGGAAAAAAGACAGTCTCTTCAATAAATGGTGCTGGGAAAATTGAACAGCTACGTATGGAAGAATGAAACTAGACCATTCTCTTACATCACACACAAAGAGAAACTCGAAATGGATGAAAGACCTCAATGTGAGGCAGGAATCCATCAGAATCTTGGAGGAGAACATAGGCAGTAGCCTCTTTGACATTGGCCACAGCAACTTCTTTCAAGACACGTCTCCAAAGGCAAAGGAGACAAAAGACAAAATGAACTTGTGGGACTTCATCAAAATAAAAAGCTTCTGCACAGCAAAGGAAGCAGTCAACAAAACAAAGTGGCAACCCATGGAATGGGAGAGGATATTTGCAAATGACACTACAGACAAAGGGCTGATATCCAAGATCTATAAAGATCAACATCCAAAAAGAAGATGAACACATTGAAAAATGGGCAGGAGATATAAAGAGGCACTTCTCCGTAGAAGATATACAAATGGCTAACAGACACATGAAAAAATGTTCATCCTCACTAGGTATCAGGGAAATTCAAATCAAAACCACACTGAGATACCACCTTACACCAGTCATAATGGCCAAAATTAACAAGACAGGAAACAACAAGTGTTGGAGAGGCTGCAAAGAAAGGGAAACCCTCTTACACTGTTGATGGGAATGCAAGTTGGTGCAGCCACTTTGGAAAATAGCGTGGAGATTCCTTTAAAAATTAAAAATAGAGCTACCCTATCAACCTGCAATTGCACTACTGGGCATTTACCCCAAAGATACAGATGTAGTAAAAATAAGGGCCATATGTACCCCAATGTTCCTTGCAGCAATGGCCACAATCACCAGTGGAAAGAGCCAAGGGTGCCCTTCAACAGATGAATGGATAAAGAAGATGTGGTCCATATATACAATGGAATACTACGCCTCCATCAGAAAGGATGAATATCCAACTTTTGTAGCAACATGGACTGAATTGGAAGAGATTATGCTGAGTGAGATAAGCCAAGTAGACAAAGTCAAGTATCACATGGTTTCACTTACTTGCGGCGCATAAGGGGTAATATAGAGGACAGTAGGAGAAGGAAAGGACTCAGAAACAAACTGAGGGTCTTGGACGGGAGGGGATGGGGGGATGGGAGAGCCTGGTAGTGGGTACTGAGGGCACCTATTGCATGGAGCACTGAGTGTGGGGCATAAACAATGAATCTCATAACACTGAAAAAATAAAATACAAAAAAATTTTTAAACAAAAATGTATACAGAAAGACATTCTTATAATTTTTTATTTTGACATAATTTCACATTTATCAAAAAGGCATAAGTATAGTTGAAAAACAAAATCTGTGTACCTTTCATCAAGATTCCCCAGTGGTTAATATATCGTCACAACTGGAATTGTAAAATTTTATACAACGTATGTAAAAATTACATATATATAAATAATGCAATGTAGTGTGTGTGTGTGTGTGTGTGTGTGTGTGTGTGTGTGTGTGTGTAATGCTTGATAGTGATAAGATGATCCCTGGACTTTGTGACTTCATGTGTGTGCATTATCAAGGACATTACTGAGACTACTGATAAAGATTGAATAAGATTTGTAAATTAGTTACTACTATAAACTAGAAAATTACATTGATCACTGTACTGTAGTCATATAAGGAATGTCCTTACTCTTAGGAAATATGTACAGATATACTTAAGGTAAAGGGGTATCATGTCTGCAACTTATTTGCAAGGAGTTCGATAACATTTTCAACTGGTATCAATTTATATCTCCATCCCAGACCACTTGCCTAACACAGAGACTCCTATTTTCAATTGCCCACTTGCCACTCAGCTTGAACATCTCCCTGGAATCTCAAACTACACATGCTCAAGGGCAAGCTCCTCCTTTTACTGATCTTTATCTCTCCCAGAACATTTTCCCCTGTTCTTCCCCATCTTAGAAAACAGGATCTTCCTCCCAGCTGTTCAGTTGACCTAAGTCTGGATCCTGCTTCATACTCACATTCCACATCTCTGCCTCCAAAATAGAAGCAGAAACTGGCTCTTCCATGTGCTCTTGCTCCTACGCTTTGACCAGCACAGCCGCCCTCCTCTATTCCCCAATTACCGCGGGAGCTCCCACACTGGTCGCCCTGCTTCCACATCCCCCAGAGCCTTTTGCCTCCAGAAACCAGAGCGATAGTATCAGAAACCAAGCCAGATGATGTTACTATTCTGTTCAAAACGCTCTAATGGCTTCCCATCCTGCTCAGAGAAAAAGTCAGACATTAAAGTGACCTATGAAGTCCTGCATGATCTGGCACCAATATACCCTTTTGATGTCACGTGTAACTCTACAGTTTCACTTCGTTCCAGGCACGGTGACATTTTTATGTGGTCTTTTTTTCTCCCTTTAATTCTCTTTCCCTAGTAACCCCACAGCTGGCTCTGTCTCTTCTAGCAGGTCTCTCCTCAAAAAGTACCTCCTCAAATGAGTGAGCCCTTCCTTGTGTCTTTCAGCATAAATGAGCCAACTCCATGGACCAACTCTTCTGTCCCCGCCTCGTTTTCTTGTTCTCCATAGAATGTTTCACCATCTACAGGTCACAGCTGTACTTGTTTAACCACTTACTGTCAGTCTCACAAATTCCGGGAGGGCATGGGCTTTGTCACTGAGGGCACGGCTGTATCATGAACATTTAGCCCCATTCTTGGCTCATGGGAGTGCTCAGTAAGCTGCTGGACAGTTCAGTGAACATTAAAATCACAGTGACATCTAAATACACTTAGGGAAGAAGAAACAGACTTGTAGAATATTTATTCCATCTGTAGACATTATTATTGAGTGCCATTATGAATTCCAAGACCTCTTTCATTAGCTCCAAGCTAACAAAAAGAAAGATGTATCAGAGCAAGTTTTGCATTAAAAGTGAAGAGATCCTGTTTCTGCCCTTAGCTCTGGACCTGAAGAACACACTTAACCTCAGTTTCACCATAAGTGAAATCAGAGAACTGGGGCTCTCTGGGGTCCTTTCTGACTCAAGTTATCCACTATTTTTAGAATCCTCAAATAAGCCCATGTGGCTTGTTGTCCTAAGAAAGAATTTGCAGATTTCAAAGCTTCATATATAAGCACTCAAAACTCACTTAAGATACTCAAAGGTAGTAGTTTAAAAAACTGCTGCTTCCACTAATTATGGTTATTCAGATTTTTCATTATTATAATAGGGAATAATAATTGTCACCACTTACTAAGTGCCCACATTTTAAGAACTTGGTTAAAAGAAAAAAATTCTAATTACAGGGTAAAGATATTTGCATAAATTGATGGATTTCAGGCATATATTAAGGTAGTAACACATTATAAAGCCAGGAAGTTTAAGTTTCTCTTGATTTGCTCCTATTTTTTTTTTTAAAGATTTTATTTATTTGACAGAGAGAAACACAGCTAGAGAGGGAACACAAGCAGGGGGAGTGAGAGAGGGAGAAGCAGGCTTCCCGCCGAGCAGGAAGCCCGATGTGGGGCTCGATCCCGGGTCTCCGGGATCATGACCTGAGCCGAAGGCAGTGGCTTAACCAATTGAGCCACCCAGGCGCCGCCGTCCTATTTTTTATTTACTTTTAATCTAGTTAATTTTTTTAATGGACTAATGAAGAAGCACTATCTTTTCTCTTTCACTCGGGTTCCTGGCTGCCCATCTCAGCTGCTGCAAGATTTTATTTAGAAATAACATAGCCTGATATTATGGTGCAATTTTGGAGGAGGTCTGACCTGTATCTAAATTCTATTCTGGCATTCACTTACTTTGTGACCTAAAATAAGCTAGCCACTTTCTCTTAACTTTAAGGGTGTTGGTTTTTTTTTATGGAAACAATAAAAGCCAATGTAGGGGAACTTTTGTATAACAATAAATAATGTATACAACACTCGGCATACACTTGTCACAGATCACAAATGTTAACATTCTTCTCCTTCTCTCTTTCCCATCTTCATGGCCTCAAAGAAATAGGTCCTATGGTGAGAACATGGAAATTTTCCATGAGCAAAGTTGCCTACCCTTGCAGAAGAGAAATGACTTCAGAATCCTTTTTAATGGGGCACCTGGGTGGCTCAGTTGTAGGGTGTCTGCCTTTGGCTCAGGTCATGATCCCAGAGTCCCAGGATCAAGTCCTGCATCGGGCTCCCTGCCCAGCAGGAAGCCTGCTTCTCCCTCTCTCACTCCCTCTGCTCATGTTCCCTCTCTAGCTGTGTTTCTCTCTGTCAAATAAATAAATAAAATCTTAAAAAAAAAAAAAAAAGAATCCTTTCTACTTCCTTTGTCCCTAAAAAAAAAGCTCCATTTTTCCATACTAATACTTTTCCACAAAAATGTTTAATGTTTAATGGTTGGGGACTTGGGGAAGGAGAGATGGGAGCTATTTAATGGGTAGACAGTTCCAGTTTTGCAAGATGAAAAGAGCTGTGGAGATTAGCTGCACAATTATAAGACTGTACTTAACCTACTAAACTGTACATTTAAAAATAGTTAAGATGGTAAATTTTATGTATATGTATTTTACCAAAATTTTTCTTTAATTTTTTTAATTCAAAAAAAATCATCTGACCATAATTAGTCCTCATGGGCATTCACAGCATGGTTCAGCAAAGTCATCCTCCCCGGTCTCCCATGCCCAGCCTGATTCACTGTTTCTTCTGCTGCCTGACTTTGTTGTTAGCATTTATGTTCCATGCAGGCATCAGAGCAGGACCCTCGCATTTAATGTGTGGCTGGACCGTTTTGTCTGTCTGGAGCCTCTGCTGTAATTCTCTTGCCTGGATAACAAGGGCTGCTGTGCTTGTACATCTGTCCTATCTTGGCTCAAACGTCACCACCTAAAGAGGCCATCCTTGCCCACCCTGTTTCAAATTGCAGACTCCCATTCCGGCTCTCCTTTTCCTGATCTCCTCCTTCATTCTCCTTCATAGTAGGTATCAAACTTTGACCTATTACTATCACAGTTAATTTAGTGTTTCTTTTTCTTTCTCCTCCCACCACAAACCCATTATAACACAAGGGAAGATATTTATGTCTATTTTTTTCACTGTTCCATTCTCAGCCCCATATATGAGGCATGGGGAATTGGCCAATACATTTTTATTAAATAAATGGATGCATCGATCAATAGGTGATAGAGATGGCATTCGATAAGGCCTGTGTATACATATGCATATGTGTGTGCTTGCTGGCATCACGGTGCATACTCAGCGCCTATTACTGCCATAATCTGTAGGAAATACTCTTTATCCACATCTCTAGAGGACATCAGACTCATGCATAAACTCTACAGTACTCCATTGGAACACTTCTTGCCATGGCCTCCAGAAAGCTCCAGGCCCCATATTTCAGGGCCATGTCTGTGTCCAGGCTAGACACACTCCTTCCGCACAGGAGAAGGTTCTGGGTCTAATACTAAGGCAAAAAGTGTGAGGACAGTCAAGAGCCCACTATAGCTACAGCTGAAATCAGATGGGGGCCGAGGGGTGTGGCTTAACAGTAACACTGGTTACTCTTTTACATTTGCAGTAAATGCAATTTATTGCTCGTTGCAATAAGCAAATGCCTTCTACAAGGTCCATACCCAGTGTCATTCAAATCAGACTTAACTAGAAAAAAAGCTTAGCAGTACAAAGAGCTTCAAAGATAACGTCATCTGCCCTCTCTCTTGGGAGATGAGGGAACAGGAGGTGAAATGACCGACCCGGGGCACACCCAAACCAGAGACACAATAGCTTGCTCGCCTATAAAAAATCCACTCCTTCGTACTCTTCCTGGATTCTCAATTAGGGGGGCGGTCTTCCTTCCATACCTAAATGACCATTGACTTAATTGTGACTAAATGGACTCTGGAGGCATTCTTTCTTAAGATTTTATTTATTTATTTTAGAGAGAGAGCTCTCACACAGGCGGGAATGCAGGCACAGGGAAGGGGCGGAGGGAGAGAGAGACTCCATGCTGAGTGGGGACCCAAACACGGAGCTCAATCTAACCACCCTGCAGTATGACCCAAGCCAAGAACAGAGTCAGATGCTTAACTGACCCAGCCATTCAGGCACCTCTGGCAGGCATTTTTAAAGAAATTCTGCTCAAATAATTTCAAGTAATTCTATGAACTTATAGGTCACTATTACTCATTACAGATTTTTAGAGCAATTCATCAATCACTGGAAGAACCAGCAGACAATTTAGCTTGGGCAAAGCATCGGACTTGTATATGTAAAGTGGGTGTGAGGGAGGCAGCCCAGAATAATCACAGATGAAAGATGTCAAGCAGCAGGTGTCATGTTCTTTGATGTCTGCAAAAACTTCTGGAGAACTCCCTCTATTACGTCCTGTGTGGGCTTGGTATATATCTCCAAAATAAATGTTCTCTTTCATAATAGGAGCATCTAATCACCAAAGTAATTTATGTGCATAAACTATGTTTTAAGTGGATATAAAAGTGGATATAAAAGTGGATCCAGAAAAGTGGATATAAAATTTCCCTTTTCCTTATTTAACTTTGCAATAAAGAACTATTTAGTGGTAGGGGCGCCTGGGTGGCTCAGTCCGGTAAGCATCTGCCTTTGACTCAGGTAATGATCCCAGAGATCTGGGATCAAGCCCCACAGCTGGCTCCTTGCTGAGCAGAAAGACTGCTTCTCCCTGTGCCTGCCTCTCCCCCTGTTTGTGTGCTCACTTTCTCTCTCTCTAACAAATAAAATCTTTTTTAAAAATTTAGAAAATAGGAGTGCCTGGGTGACTCAGTAGTTGCGCGTCTGCCTTTGGCTCAGGTCATGGTCCCAGAGTCCTAGGATCGAGCCCCACCTCGGGCTCCCTGCTTGGTGGGAAGCCTGCTTCTCCCTCTCTCACTCCCCCTGCTTGTGCTCCCTCTCTCACTGTGTTTCTCTCTGTCAAATAAATAAATAAAATCTTTTTTTAAAAATTTAGAAAATAAAAAACAAAAAGATTAGATATCTTTTCTATCTATCATGCACATATCTTATCACTTCCCCCTCTTCCCTAACAGCAAACTATATGACTTTTGGGTATATGTGTGTAGATTTTAATTTACTTCTTTGGCTAATGACTTCACTGAGTTAATTATTGGAACGTAATAAAAACACAGTCATCCAACCAAATTACCAGATAATTCAATGTTTTTATGTTACCAAATTGTGGCAAATTGTAACAATGGCATAGAATAGGAGAGACACTTCTCCTTCCCTTTTGTGAAGCTCTACTGTGCATTGAAAATGTATCCCATGTTCGAGCAGTTCAACATTCTGTGCAACATTTCCAAACATTCGCTCTTTCCTTTTTCCATTCTCCACTAACCTGAACATTCTGGGAGGGCACAGCCGTGCCTACCTTGCTGACAGTGCCTCACACAAAGCAATCGTTCAATTTTAATGATGCTGTTGAATGTCACAGTACAGTAGCTTAGTCTCTTGCCGAACACCATGTGGGTGATGTCAATAGGTTAGGGACTGGTATCCTCAGAGCCCCGAGGTTCAGGCAGCTGTAGAAACGGAAATATCAGAATTGCTAAGGAGGAGGCCATGTGGGTGGGTTAAACCCACTCTCCCCACTCCTACCCCTGCTTCAGTCAGATCACCTCTGCTTTAATCTGAGCTTCTACATAAGACTCATCAAAATCAAGAATACCAGACTCAAACAAACAAAAAGTCTGAGAAGTCCTAGGACATGTCAGACTTTATAGCCATATTTTGGTAAAGTTAAATGCAATATTTCTTAATACTTTTCTTTTCCATGGGATTGACCAGTAACTTGAGAACTCAAAGGTATAATTACTTTGTATTCAGTTCCCTCAGTCAAGAAGTATGTCCCCACGTTGTTTTTTAATTGAGATTGCATTTATTTACTTGTCAGAGAGAGAGAGACACAAGCAGGGGGAGCGGCAGGCAGAGGGAGAAGCAGGCCCCCCGCTGAGGAAACACAATGCAGGGCTTGATCCCAGGACCCTGGGATCATGACCTGAGCCGAAGGCAGATACTTAACCGACTGAGCCACCCAGGCATCCCTCCTGCCATGTTCTTTAAAAGGAGATATTTGCTGGGGCGCCTGGGTGGCTCAGTTGGTTAAGCGACTGCCTTCGGCTCAGGTCATGATCCCGGAGATCCAGAATCGAGTCCCACATCGGGCTCCCTGCTCGGCGGGAAGCCTGCTTCTCCCTCTCTTACTCCCCCTGCTTGTGTTCCCTCTCTGGCTATGTTTCTCTGTGTCAAATAAATAAAATCTTTAAAAAAAAAAAAAAAAAGGAGATATTTGCTGATGGACCAAAAGTTTCAAATAAACATTGTGTTTTTTCAAGAGAATGCATTTTATATTATATCCTTAAAATATATTAAGATGTAACTCTGCTTTTCCTGTGTCTACCAGGATGGAATCAGCATACTTTAGGAGTATGTTTACAGTGTATGGATAACGTATGTAATAGACAGGTAGAAGAATCAGAAACTGCTAATAGAAGCAACAGCTATCATTTTGAACTTGAGAATGCCAAAATGTATGTACTAGAAGAACAGTATCCCCTTTGTAATTTTATAAGATGTATTTCATAACTAACCAACTTTTTTAGCAATAGAAAATGCTAATTATATGATTATAAGCAGATCAATGATACTCAGAATTAATAAAAATAATTACTTTTCTGGGAGCACTTGGGTGGCTCAGTCGGTTAAGTATTGGACTTTTAATTTCAGCTCAGGTCATGATCTCGGGGTTGTGAGATAGAGCCCCATGTTGGGCTCTGCCATGAGCATGGAGTTCGCTTAAGATTCTCTCTGTCCTGCTCCCCAACCTCCCTGGCTCGTGAGCTCTCTCTCCCTCTCAAAAAAAAAAAAAAAAGTTGCTTAAACATGACAAGAGGTGGTTTGAAAATAGCTCATCATAAAACATCACTGTAGCCAAAGTACCAGGGTTTTCTTCTCTGTAGATCTGTTGCTGCCCGTCACTGAAGGAAACCAACCAACATGACATAAAAAAACTAGAATTCGGGCGCCTGGGTGGCTCAGTTGGTTGAGCAACTGCCTTCGGCTCAGGTCATGATCCCGGAGACCTGGGATTGAGTCCCACATCGGGCTCCCTGCTCAGTGGGAGGCCTGCTTCTCCCTCTCTCACTCCCCCTGCTTGTGTTCCCTCTCTCGCTGTGTTTCTCTCTGTCAAATAAATAAAATCTTAAAAAAAAAAAAAAAAAAAACTAGAATTCCACTCTGATTGTCCGGGGTAATTTAAACTAATGTCCAGACTTTGGCTTTCACTCTCAGATGGGAGAATTTAGTGACTTGGATGAAAGAGTGATATGACTTGACTTACGTATAAAGCAGAGGATAAAAAGCAATCAGTAGGCAAGCAAGTGTGTGAGAAGATGATGACCAGGACCGGGTGGCAGAGACAGAGGTGGCAAGTTGTGGCCACATTACGAATACATCTTAAAGGCACAGACTGCAGTATTCTTTGGGATCTGTGGGATGTGACAGCAGAGAGTCTGGAATTTGGACCGGTCCCCCAGATGATTCTGAAAGAGGACCACACTTTGCAAAACCATGATGCCACAAGATCTGTTTTTTGTCCTCTTTAAAGACTAACAAACTGGGGGTGCCTGGGTGGCTCCGTTGGTTAAGTGGCTGCCTTAGGCTTGGGTCATGATCCTGGGGTCCTGGGATTGAGCCCCATGTCGGGCTCCCTGCTCAGCAGGGAATCTGCTTCTCCCCCTCCCTCGTCCCCTTCCCCTGCCTCCTACCCTGCTCTCTTGCTATCCCTCTCCATTCTCTATTAAAGAAAATCTTAATAAAAAAAAAAAAGGACTGACATACTGCTTTGTCATGTTGATGGTCTCAATAATTTTTTTTAGTGAAAACACATAAAATGACATTTTCAGAAAAAACTTCTATATAATCATGCCAGGTCTTAATACTTAGACACATGTTTCAGTCTTTGTTAATGGCAACTTAGACGTTTTAAAATATTTGTTAAAAAGCAAATCCTTGTATTCTATTTTCACAATCTGTGTGCCAGAGCTAACATAGGTAAATGCAGAATCATATAGCAGAGAATATTTCTGGAAAGAGCCTGATGATATCTTCAGACTGAATGAGACTCAGAAAATCGAAAACCTTGGTTTTCATTAGTAACAAACTTCCCATTATAAATAGGTTCATAGAATAGTAAAGGCAAATGTGCCCATCCTTCAAGAGGAATTATCAGAAGGTATATAACTAATTTAATCATCTCTATACTATTCTTTTTTTTTTCTTTTTAGCCTGTGCCCATGGTATGTGTGATGTGAGCAGCCACAAGCTATCATAAGTGATGAAAACTGCTTTTAGTTAACCTGCCATCAATCATCTATTTTCCTATAGAGATCTAGAGATGTTTATTTAAAAGTTTTTAAAAAGCAGACAGTCCTGTAATACTGACTTAGTTTACTAAAAATAATAAAGTGTTTTACAAGGTTAGTTCCAACTCATAATGGGTTAAAGCAATTAGAAAAAACAATAGTATGTCCAATACTCCAACTATAATACTCAATTCTCATTAATTCCTTAACCCATTGCATCCTTCACTAATACCTGTTGTAAATACCAGATCTCACTGCATTTGGATCTCTTACTGGGAAAACTAATAATGATAAAAGTCTTGGTCCTAAAGAAGTAAGAGAGAAGAGGAATAAACACTCAGTTCCAAACCATTCATCCTTTGACTGCAGAAAATCTCATGACCTTTTTTAAAAGCATCAGAAGCAGAATTACTTCCATTCACCACTCTTAAAAGAGATGGGTCTTGGAAAGAGAGAAATTGAGAGTTATTTGATTGTTGAATTTGCTCATTCACTCATAAATAGATACAAAACATCTATTTTGATTCAGGCACTGCTCTACATAACACAGAGGAGAGGAAAGAAGGAAAAAAGAATCAAACCCCTGTCCTCACAAAGTTTACATTACATATTGACATGGACATTGCAGTAACTTCAGTCAAATAGTAAGACTCAGTGCTAAATTTTTCAAGAGTTTCCTTTTAGTTTTCTATGGTATCTCCCAACTTAACTGAGAATACCTACATTTCTTTTAAAAAGCTATGCTTTCTGCGCACATCTGTGTGGCTCAGTCAGGTTAAGTGTCTGCTTTTGGCTCAGGTCATGATCCCAAGGTCCTGGGATCGAGTTCCACATCAGGCTCTCTGCTCAGCGGGGAGTCTGCTTCTGCCTCTCACTCTCCCTCTGTGTTCTCTTTCTCTCTCCCTCTCAAATAAATAAATAAAATCTTTTTTTAAAAATGAAAAATCTATGCTTTCTGCCACTTGACTAGCACAGAACGTTCAAGACAACAGAAAGAGACATAATGCTTATTTAAAACTACAAACACAAACACATATAGATATGAAAATAAACATAAATGTTAATATAAATACACACAAACATAGTAGAAGTCTCATTAAGAAATTAATAGCTAGGATCTAGGGGCACATGGCTAGCTTAGTTGGTAGAACATATGATTCTTAATCTCGGGGTCATGAGTTCAGGCCCCATGTTGGGTGAAGAACTTACATTAAAAAATAAAATAAAGGTTAGAATTTGAAGTTCAAAAACACATGTTGTATGCCCCATGCTATCACTCAACTCGGTAAGTTTATTGATCTCTTTAAATCCCAGGTCCTCACCTATAAAATTGGGTTAATAGTAATACATAATAGGACTAATGCAGTGATTAAATATAAGAATATATATAAGCAGGGCATCTGGATGGCTCAGTCACTGGGTGTCTGCCTTTGGCTTGCTCATGGACCCTTGCCCAGGGTCCTGAAATTGAGCCCCACACTGGGCTCCCTGCTCAGTCGGAAGCCTAATTTTCCGTCTCCTACTCCCCCAGCCTGAGTTCCCTCTCTCACTGTGTCTCTCTCTGTCAAATAAATAAATAAAATCTTAAAAACAACAACAGCAAAAATATATGTAAGCACTTATTCCAGTGACCAGCACCCAGTTCATTTCCAATAGTTATTACCACGATGATATCACTATAAATTCTGTACATTATAGATGGAGAATCCTGTCAACAAAATTTCAATCATGTTTTTTAATTGCCCAAAAGTATCATTCACAGTCACTGAGGTATTTCTTCCTTTGGTTCCTGCAGAAATTCTGTTTCTAAAATTTGATATTAAAAACTGACAGAAATTCAGCTGAGTGTCCCATCACAGGCAACCAAAACACATCTAATCTGAATCTGTTTCACTTGATTTCACAAAGTAAGGTCATTGGTTTATGACACCCTTTCCTCATGTGTAAAGAAAAGCAGCAAAACTCCTATCAATTGTGCATAAATATATTTTTCCTCCTCTCTTTGGCCTTTTTTTCTTATCTTTATTTAGATCTAGACCTTAACAGAAGCTATATTAAGGAAGGATTTTCCCCCCAGAAATATAAAAAGGCAAATGAAAACCTCTTTACCTAAACATCATTTGAACCTTTTTTATTCTAGACCATCCTTTGGAAACCAATGTTTGCTTTGATATTATGGAGCAATTTTTTCAGGAACTTAATGCTGCTTGCCCTAAATAATGTAGCTCCAAATGTCTTAAATGTAGTATTTCTTCTTTTTTTTTTTTTCTCCAAAGATTTCATTCATTTGACAGAGAGAAACACAGCCAGAGAGGGAACACAAGCAGGGGGAGTGAGACAGGGAGAAGCAGGCTTCCCGCCAAGCATGGAAGCCCGATGTGGGACTCGATCCCGGGTCCCCAGGATCATGACCTGAGCCGAAGGCAGTCGCCCAACCAACTGAGCCACCCAGGCGCCCCAAATGTAGTATTTCTATGGTTTATGATGCTTCAAAGTGGATCACTTCTCAGTTCTCTACTTACTGGATCTAGTTTCACTCCCTCCCTTTCACCAGCACACATAGTTACATACAACATTCCAGTTTGACTAGAAAAAAAATTCTAAGAGAGGTACCTGTGTGGCTCAGTCAGTGGGGCATCTGCTTTTGGCTTAGGTCATGATCCCACATCCTGGGATTGAGTCCCACATCGGGCTCCCCTCTCAGCAGGAAGTCTTCTTTTCCGTCTGCCTCTGCCCTCCTGCTCATACTTGCACTCTTTCTGTCTCACTCACTCTTAAATAAACAAAACCTTTTTAAAAAGAAAAAGAAAATTCTAAGAGAAAACAGATAAATCTGCTAAACATGAAAGTTTAATTCAGTAAAAACAAAAATGCTAGCAGCTGCGTTCTCTCCTAGTTTAAAATGCATGGACTTTGTGACAGATATTTCCCCTAATGGAATAGAGTCCTCTCTTCCTATTCCTACTTTTGGAACTCTTCAGTTAGTCTGCATACTGACTGGGAAAACATATTTTTATTTTATTACATAATAAAAATGTAGACTTTGGGCAATGCTGGCTGGATCAAGGATGAGATTCTCCATTTCAATTTTGTACATGATCTGACTCACTCCAATCAGATCTTTTAACTATGGGATGAAGTTCAAGTTGAGGACTTGGACACATGTGCATCAGAAACTCATAAGCTGAGTCATTCATTAACAATCCAGATTCCCAGTTCCCACCCATAGACATTCTAATCCTATAGGTCTGGGGTCAAACCTGAAATCTTGACATTCAAGAATATTTTTCTAGGGGTTAAAGGATTTGGTTAAAGCTCTCTTTTAATAAGTTGTATGCCACATGTTCAACTGTGACCTTACCTACATCTTTCTACATTTCAACTGTAAATGCATTTTTCTAAATACACTTTCCTTTTATCTAAAATGAGTTGGAAAGAATTGGGTTAGATTTTTGAAAGAAAGCCGATTATTGCTTTGCAAAGTTAAGGTAATATTAGTTTCACTGTAGCAGAATTTTATAAGCTGATAAAGTTAAGAAAATATGCATATGATCAATCCTTTGAAGGTGGTTTCATTAGAAATAGGGGCTTACAAGATTCTGATTTCTCACTTTAAAGATAGAATATAGATTAAATCCCCTAAGACACTATCCTATTAATGTAATTACTTACATACAGGCATGGAAGGAAGGGCCAGGTTGATTAGAAATGACAGAGAGAGAGAGAGAGAACTGGCAAGCTCAAGTAGAAGTTCCCGAAATGACAAAATCAGAACTAAATAGCATACATTTAGGTTAGAATAAATCTTACTGAAGAATGCAACCCTCTCTTTAAAAGAGAATCCTATAAAGTAAATGCAAGTGGATTTGCCAATGTAAAATGGCATCTGGTTAGCAGTCCACATATCAAAATCTCAAAACACGCCATCTCAATGCCTACAAAGATTCAGAAAAACATAAGAACTCATTGGAAGCCTGGAAAGTGAGACAGACAGCGAAGCCATTACCAGAATCTGTAGGAAATCCCAACAATGACAATCCAAGGGAGCTCTTCAAATGGTACCGCAGTAAGCACACCACCCAGAAGATCACTGGGAGGGTCTTTGAATCTCCATTGATTATTTATCTCTGATTCAATGACTCAGGAACCAGGCTCAGGTATAAAAGGAGGCAGCTGCCCCTATCCTGGGAGACTCACTTTCTTCTGTTTATGCCTTAGTCCCTTCCAAATGTCTCCTGTTCAAAATATGTTAGAGGACTTTAAAGATAAGAATAGTAACAGGGCTAAAAAGAGGGAGCATTGATGTGATACAATACATTTCAGAAAGTGAAAAGTCAGAAATAGTTAATAAGTAAGGCCTAAATCAGAAAGAATCCTAGAAGTAAGGTGGTCAGGGTGCTGTAGTATTTCAGAATTCTTCAAGACTCCAAACATTTCATGGAGCAATGTTAGTAGAAATGTGTCTGAATTTAACAAAGTTGTGGGAGATGAGTGGCTATGGGGCAAAGGAAGTGCACAGAGCTGGGCACATTAGCCGTCCCCACTCTCCTCAAATGGGAAGACAAATGGGAAAACCAAGCAGAGAGATTTTTAGAGTTGGAGTTAGTGGCTGGTATGCTGAGTAGATTGCCCCACAATGTAGAGGGGCCTGACTCATGTTTAAGAGCAGTATTTTTCAATCAACTTTATTAAGGTATAATTTGCATTAAATAAAATGTACCCACACTTAATGTGTTTTTGATAAATGTACACTCCAATGTACCTACCACTCCAATCAAATTATAAAGTACTTCTGTCAACCCCAGAAAGCTCCCTCATGCCAAGGACAATCAATTCTCTCCTCCATCCCAGAGAATCGCCGATTCTGACTCCTGTTACTACAGATTAGTTTTACCTGTTCTGAATCTTAAAATATGTACTCTTATTTCTCTAATTTCTTTCACTTAGTATAATTAAGATTCATCCATGTTGTTAACTGTATCAGTGGTTCATTCTTCTTTATTGTTGAGTAATATTTCATTGTATACCTTTATTTTTTACCTATTCACCTGGAGATGGATATTTGAGTTGTTGCTAGAGTTTGGTTATTATGAATAAAATCTATGATCGTTTGTGTACAAGTCACTTGTAGGTATGCATTTTTACTTTTCTTGAGTAAATACCTAGGAACAGAATTGCTGGGTCACACAGTATGTATTTAACTGGATAAGAAACTGCCACACTCGTTTTCTAATTGACTGTACCATTTTGCCAAACTTTTTTTTCTAAGTGAGTGTACTGTTTTACCTTCACATTAACAATATGTGAGAGTTCCAGGCACTCTAAATCCTTACCATCACTCAGTCTTGTCAGTCTTTTTCAGGTTAGCCATTAATTGCAGTATTTTCATGAGTTAAAAACATGAAAAATATATTTCTTGTTCGTTTCTTTGTGTGTTTAGCTTGGTTCGATTTGTGTCTGTACTGCAACCCTTCCTTTGAATAGGGCTGCCTCCAGACTCATGTGGTAGGGTCATAACACATGTATCTCATTAGATTATTCCCACCTCTTCTGTCTTCTAGGCCATTGGCTACTTTGTTCCACCTCAACTGTTACTAGAGCCTTAACTCTCTATACAAGCACATGGTCCCACTGCCTCAGGCTCTGGCTCCTCTTGACCTTTCTGAGCTCAGAGGAAGCATATGTCCCAGGACAGGGAGGGCTGCTAAAGGGACTGGGGGATCCAATCTAGAAGAGGAGAGTTCAGAGACATGACAGTAAATCTTCTGTTTCTTGACTGCATTAGACCAAAGCCCAGTTGCTTTGCGCAGGTGTCCAGCCATCCATTCCACATGGCTTAGTGGATATACCTACTGAGCAACTGTGACTCATGATGACTCATCATGAAAGAGCCACTGCTCAGTAATGCATCACCCTGCATTTGTTCCCCATCCTTTCCTGCCTCACTTGCTCTCTGCCTTGGGACTTGAACTTCCAATAAATCAACGTCACTTAAATCTTGCCTCAGGTTTTGTAGGGAACTTAGGATCCCCATGAGTTGACTCTCTAGTGCTACAGCAGTCCTCATCCTCTCAATGTCCTTTTGTTCTGTCATTGATTTTATGAGTCATCCAGTGTCTCTAATAAATTTCACTTTGGTCAGAGTCAGTTTCTGTTGCTTAAAGCCAAGGAATCTTAATCAGTTTATGAGATAAGGTTATAATCTGGTGAGATATTAAGATATATTTCTATAATAAGTTACCCCAAAAAAGAGGAAAATGAAGATCACAGAATTTAATAATGTTAATCATCTACTACAGGATAAATTCAAAGAATAACATTTGGCATATAGTACGTACTAAGTAAATATTTGCTGTGTCTGAATCAGGAAACCTGGTTAGTACTGCATTTTCCATCTGATTTGAATTCAAAACCTATAAGCTTCCTGCTTTACCATACTTTATCTCATTTCAAGTTAAAAATTTCAACAGGAGGGGCACCTGGATGGCTCAGTTGTTAGGCATCTGCCTTCAGCTCGGGTCATGATCCCAGGGCGCTGGGATCGAACCCCATATCGGGTTCCCTGCTCAGCAGGAAGCTTGTTTCTCCCTCTCCCACTCCCCCTGCTTGTGCTCCTTCTCTCGCTGTGTCTCTCTCTGTCAAATAAATAAATAAAATATTAAAAAAAAAAAAAAATTTCAACAGGAATGATTCTCTCCTAGACAGTGTGCAAAGGATCTTCCAAGATTATTGGTCTGCTGATGTAATTCTACATCCATAGTTATGTCTAGTCTGGAATGCTCCAGCCTCTGAAATAGAATTTTTAATTTTGTCTGATTTAAAGAGCAGTACAGCTGAGAAATTGTGAAGAAAAAGAGCAAAAGTGAAGGATTAATATATGTATGAAAGCCTAGTATAAAGTGATGGCAATGAAATCAAGGTAGACAAAATAACCAAAGGGACAGAATACGTCCTAAAACAGACTTTAGTGATTCCATGGGATATATTGAGGAATTTCTCTTTTGGTTCTAGGTCAATTAGATATCCATATGGAAAAATAATAAATGAAACTAAGCAAACCTAACATGAATAAATGTGAAAATAAGGTCAGATGAACTGCATACCTAAATATAAAAGATTATAAAGTAATAAAGATCTTAAAGGAAAAGATAGAATATCTTAACATAGGCAAAGGTTTTTTTAACAAGACACAAAAAGTACTAACCATAAAATTTTTTAAATAATAAAATAGACTATAATCAAATTAAGAAATATGTCCACCAACAGAATGGGAGGTAACCCAGAGAATGAGAGAAGGTATCTGTAATGCATATAGCTAGCAAGGGACTACAGAAATAAACAATAGAAAAAGGAACAAATTCCTGAAGAGATACTCTGAAAAAAAAGATACGCAAGTGAGCAATAAATATATGAAAAGATCATAAATTTCACTGACAATAATAGGAAATCAAATTAAAACCACAAAACAACATATACATATATACATTACAATGACTAAAATAAAAATGATATAAAATATATCATTTTATATCATTGGTATAAAATACCAAGTATTAATTAGAATTTGGAGCAATGACTACCATTAGTTTGGAAAAACATGCAGAAGTGTCTTTTAAAGCTGAACGTATCCACTTTATATAACTCAGTAATTCCACTCCACATTATATACCCAATAGAAATGTTCACATACATTCACCAAAATGTATGAATTAGAATGCTCAGTGCAATTGATATTATCCAAATGCATATCAGTGGTAGGATGAACAAATAAATCATGCTATATTCATTCAATGAAATCTCAGCAGCTTTATGTATAAATAATACATAACTATACATAGCAATCTAAATTGATCACACAGGTTGAGTGAAAGAAACCAGGTACAAAAGATTCCACATCATGCAATGCAATTGACATAAAATACAAAACCAAGTAAAATGAATGTATGCTGGGGCGCCTGGGTGGCTCAGTTGGTTGGGCGACTGCCTTTGGCTCAGGTCATGATCCTGGAGACCCGGGATCGATCCCCACATCGGGCTCCCTGCTCGGCAGGAAGCCTGCTTCTCCCTCTCTCACTCCCCCTGCTTGTGTTCCCTCTCTGGCTCTGTTTCTCCCTGTCAAATAAATAAATAAAATCTTTAAAAAAGTTAAAATTTAAAAAAAAAATGAATGTATGCTGCTAGGCTTCAAGGAGACTGGGGAGGGCGTACTATCTAGAAGGGAGTAACAAGGTGGGGGGCTGGTGGGATACTTTCATATTCCATTTCATAATTAGGGTGCTGGTTACAAGGGTATATTCAGTTCATGAAAATTCATTGAACTGGACATTTATGTTATGTGCACTTGTCTATATTCACATGTTACTTCAAGAAAAAGTTTTTTAAAATAATACATCTGTAACATTTAGTGGAAGATAATATATTTACAGCCTATTCCCTGAAACAAGGCATACCTTGCATCCAACTGTAAAAATTAACAATAACTATAATTGGCTGAAGTTCTGTCATAAAAAGTTTACATTTTTTCATTATAGCCATTTAGCAGTAGTGGATTTTTTTTAATTGCATTAAACTCAGTATACTAGTCCATGAGTAACATCATGTGTTATGAATTATCTCCCTAAAGTAGTAGATGAAATCTTTAATTATTGCATTCTAATATTTTGTGACTACTCATTTGGGGATAACTGCCTTTTTCTACAGATTTTTCAAGTGTTAAAAAATTTTTTTGCCTAAAAATTTTTGTGTATGTATCTCCTTAGCATACTGTCTCACATAAGATACACATTCCTCGAGTTCAAGATGGTGGAAGGCCAGGTGACCGCATGTCGGGGAGTTCCCTGAAGAAAGCTGAATTCCAGCAAAAAAAACCACTTCAGGACCACCGTGAACACCCATGAAATCAGCCTGAAATGTGATATTTCCCACTTCTGGACCGCCACGAGAGACAAAGAACATCGGCAAAAAGGTAGAAACAAATAAGAGGGTCTGGAGGCTTGCCCCCAGAGACAGGGGAGTGGGGGAGGAAGCCCGCAGAGCTGAACCATTGAAAACAAATACCTGAAAAGGAAAGTGCTCTGTGAGTGAGGAATAACAGCAGATTACGGCCTGAACCGGGGCGAGACAGAAAAGGGAACACAGCGGAGCCCGCGGCAAGGCAAGGAGACTTTTTAAATTTTAAATTTTTTTTTCCGCTGCTGGCGCCGGCACCGCCGCCATTGCTGCCGCCGCCGCCACCCCCGCAGCTGCTGCGAGCGGGGAGGGCATGGATTCTATTTTTACGCTGCTGCCTTTCTCTCCCTCTTCTCTCCACCCCGTGGGCCGCGCAGACCCCCCCAGGGAAGGTGATTTTACGGACTTGTGTGGGACCGGAGTGGCCCCAGGTCCCAGGGCGCAGACAAAGTCGCGTGATCCAAAAGGAGTTGTGGCTTTGAGGTGCGGGAGTGAAGCGACAAGCGGGGGCAGGGGCAGAAATCAATACAACGTCTGCACCAGCCCGGCTGTGAGAGGCTGCCAACCGGGAGGCTGGAAAGAGCCCCAGGGTCGTGGGATTGAGCCCCGCATCTGGCCGCAGACATCCTGCTCGGACTTGACTTCCTCAAAGGCTGAAAAAAGACGCAAAAGAACAACGCTCCGGTACCAGAGAATTGTAACCTGATGAGTTGGTTACCATGGAGACCAGCCTCTAGCAAGGGGGCAGAGAGACGCAGCCCAGGTAGAAGAGACCGAAAACAGCCCCGAAGACCCCGCCCCCAGAAAGCAAGCCAGAAGCTCAGGAAGACAACACTCCAATGCAAAACCCCAAATGGGGAGGCTGGGTGAACATGGCGGCGGCCACCGGGCGCTTCCTAAATTCTGCTGCATGAAAGAATGGGTGAATGGTCCTGGTGGCAGGAAGTGTGGACAGATGGATCCACTGAAGCGTTGGGAAAAGTGTCCC
>PITA01016877.1:0-20597 GCA_004023965.1 Spilogale gracilis | reverse complement strand
AAGCCAGGAGAGCGCCTCCAGACCAGGTTGTTCACCAGAACCAGAAATAGAAGCCACTCTGCCAGGAGGAGCGCGAAGAGTTCCACAGTACCTTCGCTATACAGCTCTCTGCAACTGCACTTCACGCACAGAACAGTTCCTGCTGCTGTCGGCTGGCTTCCGTTAGCAGTGTTAGTTCCAGAAAGAAAGAATGTTTAACTTTGCATCAACAGGCAAAGAATAATTAAAATATAATTGAAAGCATGAATTCTGGGGTGGGCGCCCCCAAGCGTGTGGGTGCCCCCGAGCGTGTGGGCTCCCCCGAGTGTGTGGGCAGCCCCCGAACGTGAGCGTCCCCCCCAGCGTGTGGGCTCCCCCGTGCGTGTGGGCGCCCCCGAGCGAGTGGGCTCCCCCGAGCGTGTGGGCTCCCCCGAATGTGAGCGTTCCCCCGGGCGTGTGGGCTCCCCCGTGCATGTGGGCGTCCCAGGGCGTGTGGGCTACCCCAGGCATGTGGGCGCCCCCGTGCATGTGGGCGCCCCCGTGCGTGTGGGCTCCCCCGGGCGTGAGTGTTCCCCCGGGTGTGCGGGCACCCCCGTGCATGTGGGCGCCCACGAGCGTGTGGGCATCCCCCGAGCGTGAGCGTCCCCCCGAGCGTGTGGGCGTCCCCGAGTGTGTGGGTGCCCTTGTGTGTGTGAAGATGATGTGGTCCATATATACAATGGAATACTATGCCTCCATCAGAAAGGACGAATATCCAATTTTTGTAGCAACATGGACTGGACTGGAGGAGATTATGCTGAGTGAAATAAACCAGGAAGAGAAGGTCAAGTATCACATGCTTTCACTTACTT
Source organism: Spilogale gracilis (assembly GCA_004023965.1). Lineage (NCBI taxonomy): Eukaryota > Metazoa > Chordata > Mammalia > Carnivora > Mephitidae > Spilogale > Spilogale gracilis. The sequence goes on along the minus strand of PITA01016877.1, from coordinate 19,767 downwards.
GCGATGCATGAGGGGTAACCTGGAGAACAGTGGGAGAAGGAAAGGAAATGGGAACTAGGGTAATCTAGGGAGGGAGACGAAACAACAGAGACTTTGAACACAGAAACAAACTGAGCGACTTGGAGGGAGGGGGGTGGGGGGATGGGAGAGCCTGGTGGTGGGTACTGGGGACACCTAGAGCATGGAGCACTGGGTGTGGGGAATGGGGAATGAATCTTGGAACAATGGAAAAAAAAATTTAGTAACAATAAAAAAAAAATACACATTCCTCTCATGTTTGGTGAATTTAATGATTCAGGAATAAAATTCCCTTGATTTGTTCAAAGACATTGTAAATGAGATTTAAAATGGAGGTGGTAAGATTTTATTTATTTATTTGAGAGAGAGAGACAGAGATAGTGAGAGAAAGCACAAGAAGGGAGGAGAGGGAGAAGCAGGCTTCCCGCTGAGCAGGGAGCCCGATGCAGGGCTTGATCTTGACTCTGGGATCATAACCCAAACCAAAGGCAGCCACTTAACTGACTGAGCCACCCAGGTGTCCCTAAAAGAGGTGTTTTTAATATGAAGTCCACAGACCACCAGTAGTGCCAAACTTGGATGAGAAAAATGACATCTCAATTTGCATTAACATCTTAGTGAATTTTAACATTTGTTTCATTTGTCACTTTGCCACTAGTAGATGTCATAAATATTGTCATTTAGCATTACAACTGTTATCTTGACATATTTTCTATGCTTATCATTTCATTGAAATTATAATAGTTAAGAGACCCACTACAAAAACATACCATATAATGCACTAATAAAGAAGCTCATGTTTTCCTACATCACACTTTTTTGGATATTATCATAATAGTATTTCAATATAATTGTTTCTTTTTTTAAAGATGTTATTTATTTATTTTAGAGAGAGAGAATGAGGGCAGGGGGAGAATAGAGGGAGAGAGAATTCCAAGCAGACTCCCCCTGATCCCCAGAGCCTCACAGGTGAAACTTGATCTCAAGATACCATGACCTAAGCCAAAATCAAGAGTTGGAGGCTTAACCCACTGAGTCTACCTCCCAGATGCCCCAAGATAATTATTTCTTTTGTAATCCTTATGTATCATATTTTAGATTTTTTTAAATATTTTATTTATTTGACAGAGAGAGACACAGTGAAGAGAGGAAACATAAGCAGAGGTAGTGGGAGAGGGAGAAACAGGTTTCCCACTGAGCAGGGAGCCTGATGCGGGGCTCAATCCCACGACCCTGGGATCATGACCTAAGCTGAAGGCAGATGCTTAACGACTGAGCCACCCAGGTTCCCCGACAATTGGGTATTTCTTAAAGTAATGTGTGTTATGTTATAAAACTTAAGAAAACACATTGTTCCGCAGAAATGCTAAAGTCTGTGGAGTTCTTTTCTAATCCTAAATCAAGTTTAAAGCTTGAAATATTTACTGGCAGCAATAATGAGATGATAAAAGCTAGTGCAATTGATTAAGGCATTTATTTATGCTGAGAATTACCTTATAATTTTGGCCATTTGTTTATACTTTCATTCAATAAACTTTTTTATCAAACACGTTTTACATATGAAGTCTTTGCCAGGTATTTGGGGTTCAGATTTTACCCAATTAGTGCTCTGGCATTTACGAAGGTAATGGAGAACACAGACATGTAAAATAAGTACAATAAAAGTATGAAGAACATTATTAACTGAATCAGAGGCCTATGACTGCCTTTGGGATGGGAGTATGAGAGATTTAATTAATTTATTATTTTTTTAAGATTTTATTTATCCATTTGACAGAGAGAGAGATCACAAGCAGACAGAGAGGCAGGCAGAGAGAGAGGAGGAAGCAGGCTCCCTGCTGAGCAGAGAGCGAGCCCCATGCAGGCCTCGATCCCAGGACCCTGAGATCATGACCTGAGCCGAAGGCAGAGGCTTTAACCCACTGAGCCACCCAGGCACCCAGGCACCCAAGACTTAATTTAGTTAATGATGAATCAGTCCAGACACCAGCAGAAAATGGATGGCACACCCAAAACATGGTAACTAGAGATCGGAAGAATAAAGGTCCATGTGAGAAGTGTGGCCAGGGAATGAAACTGCAAGGTTTAGTGGTCTGTTCCATCCCCAGACTCAAATCAAGGAGGGAAGAAGTGGTCAGTCTCCTCCAGCCTTGGACTTCCTGCGGAGGCTCCCCATTGGTTGAATACAACTAAAGTCCTAAGGCATGACCACTCTTAAATCCCCCATATAAGGGCCTTTTGGGGAAAGAAAATCGGTGAGAAGGGTGGAGAATGGATCTGGGGGCAAATACAACTGGCTGTATGGTTTAGTTGGACTTATATGAATAAGAAGCAGCTCACTTAGGAAACTTGGCAGTGGGGAGAAAGGGTAGGGGTGGCACATTCTGGATCAGGACAGCGCCCCACGGTACAGAAGAATGAAAAAGGAATTTTGTTTCTAGGTTTAATGTGGCTGCAATTTAGGGAGTGTATTAGCATATTGAAGTCTGTTAGCGGCATGAGGAAAGATAATTTCTCTTTTCTGTTTTGAATGAAATCCGGAGATGTCACAATGAAATGGTTAGATTCTCTGGATAATCATAAAATTTACTTTCACTTTATGCCATGGTACTGTAGAATATTGCATTGTGTATTGTGGCTCCCTCTTTCTCACGTACATGCACTCTCTTTATCTCTGCCTCTCTTTCTGTCACTGATTGTCTCTGTTTGTCTCTTGCTAGAGGAGAGTGTTCCTTGAGCTGAACCCCTTGCATGGAATTTAACATTGCATGTGTGCGCAGCTGTGTGCACGCCATGGGCTTCTTTGGAAGCCGAGGAAGACTATAAGCTCTCAAAATAATCTTTTCAAAAATCTAAAATACATGGGGCACCTGGGTAGCTCAGTCGTTAAGCAACTGCCTTCAGCTCAGGTCATGATCCGGGAGTCCTGGGATCGAGCCCTGCATCCGGCTCCCTGCTCAGCGGGAAGCCTGCTTCTCCCTCTCTCAATCCCCTTGCTTGTGTTCCCTCTCTCGCTGTGTCTCTCTCTGTCAAATAAATAAATAAAATCTTTTAAAAAAATACCCAGTTGTCTTCTTGTATCAAATCCATTCACTTTTCATCTTTGTAATTCCCTCCACGAGAATCTCAGTTCACAGGGCACTAGGCAACATAAGAAACCAGTTCATTCTTACTCAAAATTAAATATTTTAATAGACTGCAAAAAGCAAATCCCTATTTATGTTTTTTATTATCTTTTTCTTCAAAATGTTTATTATGGATTTTAAATGACAGATTTCATTCTTGGAAAATGATTATATCAATTTAATTAGATTGTCACCTCAGGGTCAAAGCTTTTATATTTAAGAAGTCTGGGACAGAAGAGACACTGAAAACAGAAACCATTACAACTAGGTGCCTGGAAAATGAAACTTCTTTCAGATAACTGAGAAGCAAACTCTAAAGTATATAATTTCATAAAATATGTTCATAAATATTTTTCATTAAGTACTTTTGCTTCAAAACCACACACCAAAGAAATAATTGAAACAACTGAAATCAGACCACCCTGATTTATTCTCCTCTCTTACTTTCCCAAGTTGGATAGCTTCCCCAGATGTGTTTTTGCATTTTTAATATATTAGTATCCATAAACAACCAATACTATTATCTTATACATGGCATTTTCTTAAAGATGTTATTTCTTTATTTAGGAGAGAGAGAGAATATGTATGAGCCAAGGGAGAGGCTGTGGAGAGGAAGGGAGAGACAAAGAATTTCAAGCAGACTCCTTCCTAAGTATGGAGCCCAACTCAAGTTGGGCTTTTATCTCGGGACGCTAAGATCATGACCTGAGCCAAAACCTGAGCCAAAATCACTTAACTGACTGAGGCACCCCTATATATAGCTTTTTAAAATCACATTCTTCTAAATTATAAAAACAAAAACATCCACACTGGTTTTCAGATATGGAACTGAAAAACAGATATCTTTAAGAAATAATTCTTGTGAGGCACCTGGGTGGCTCAGTCCTTAAGCATCTGCCTTCGGCTCAGGTCATGATCCCAGGGTCCTGGGATAGAGCCCCACATTGGGCTCCCTGCTCAGTGGGAAGCCTGCTTCTTCCTCTCTCACTCCCCTTGCTTGTGTTCCCTCTCTAGCTGTTTCTCTCTGTCAAATAAATAAAGTCTTTAAATAGAAAGAAAGAAAGAAAGAAAGAAAGAAAGAAAGAAAGAAAGAAAGAAAGAAAGAAAGAAAGAAAGAAAGAAAGAAAGAAAGAAAGAAATAGTTCCTGGATGCCAGGGTGGCTCAGTCGTTAAGCAGCTGCCTTTGGCTCAGCTCAGGATCCCAGGGTCCTGGGATCAAGTCCTGCATTGGGCTTCCTGCTCAGCAGGGGGCCTGCTTCTCCCTCTCTCATTCCCCCTGTTTGTGTTCCCTCTCTTGCTCTCTCTCTGTCAAATCAATAAATAAAATCTTTAAAAAAAAAGGAAAGAAAGAAATAGTTCCTTGTCACAGAAAATATGAAGCAAACAAAAATTCAAAAAAGATTAAATATCACCAGAGAAATACCCCATAATTGCTACTTGGACACACAACTTTAATTTTAGCTGGTTAAGTGAATGCAAGTGATTCATCTTAGTTTTAGAGAAGCAGGTGCTGCTTTTGCTCATGAAATTCCCCTTGCAAAATTAATTTAAATTGGCTTGGCTAGGAGTACTCTCAGTTGATTTGGGAACTGGCTCAAGAGTCACGAACAAGAAATAATCATAAACCTCTGAGTACCTAGTTTGCTACTGGGGTGGCACAGGGATTGATGGATTGAGTTTCATTTAGCATCTTCATTAATGACCTGAAGAAGGGAGCAAATAGCTTGTTAATGAAATTCACAAATAGTAATATATGAGGAGGCATTGCAAACACTGAGAAAGCCTACTAAATTATCAAAAGAAACCGAAGAGGTTAGATATGTAGATAGAAATGAGCAACCTAAAATGCATCGTGAAAATGTGAAAGTTGAGAACAGGGCTGGGGGAAGGAACTTGATGAAGGAAATGTTATTAATTTTAATGATGTCACTAACAAAATATTTCCAAAGCATTATTTCTAAAAGAAACCTGTAAGTTAAAATGAAAAGTCATCTGTTGATGATGGACACTTACTTTTTCCATATTTTGACCATTGGGAATGATGCCATAATGAACATGGGACTATAAATATCTCTTTGAAATCCATTATTCATTTCCTTCAGATATATATCCAGAAGGGGGTTTTATGGATCACATAGTAGTTCTATTTTTAATTTTTTGAGGAACTTCCATGCTGTTTTCCAGAGCATCTGCCCCAATTTACAGCCCCCCCCAATAGTGTACAAGGGTTCTGTTTTCTCCACATCTTTGCCAATACTTGTTTTCTCTTGTCTTCCTGACAACAGCCATTCTAACAGGTTCAAACCCATTAGATATCAGTGAGGTGATATCTCATTATGGTTTTGAGTTCCATATCTCTAATAATTAGTAATGTTAAATACCTTTTCATGTACCTTTTGGACACTTGTATATCTATATCTTCTTTGAAAAAATGTCTATTCAGTTCCTCTGCCTATTTTTTAATTAGATTATTCATTTTTTTTGCTCTTGAGTTGTATGAAAAACAAGATACAGTATGTGTGTGTATACACACACACACACACACACACACACACACACACACACACACTGGAATATTATTCAGCCATGAGAAAGAACAACCTGCCATTAGTGATAACATGGTTGGAATTTAAGGACATAATGCTAAGTGAGAAAAGTCAGACACAGAAAGACAAGTGCTATATGGTATCATTTACATGTGGAATCTCAAAAAGCTGAACTCATAGAAACAGCAGAATGGTGGTTACCAGGAAATGGGAGTGGGGGAAATGAGGAATGTTCATCAAAGAGTACACACTTCCAGTTATAAGTTGAACAAGTTCTGGGGATCTAATGTACAATATTGTAATTATGGTTGATCATACTGTATTATATACTTGAAAGCTAGTAAGAGTAAATCTTGAATGTTCCCACAAAGGATAAATGGCAATTATGTGTTGTGATGGAGGTATTAGCCATGCACTATGGTGGCAACGATTTTGCAACAGCTAAATCTATCAAATCAACACACTGCACACCTTAAACTTACATGATGTTGGCTGTAGGGACAAATAAAGTGAAAAGTCAATTAGATGTTAGTAGCTTCTAGTGTGAAATGTGAAATGAACTGCCAAAAAGAACTCTGGGTTACTGCTATACTATAAAACAGAAAGAACCTCAGATTTGAAGTCAGCAAGACAGATTTAAGATTCAAACCCAGATTTTTCATCTGATCCAGTATTTTCATCTGTAAAATAAGAATAATGACAACTACTTCACAGGACTGCTGTATGGATGAAATGACTGCATGAGCAAAAAGCAAGAAATATGGTGCCTGGGATGACCAGATAGTCCACCAAACCTTGACTACACATGATAAGAAGCAAGCAAGCCTTCCTATACCTCTGTCTTGAGATGAGTTGCTAAACTCGGGACTATGCCCTTTAACTCCCAAGAAGAGTAAGAGGAAAGGAAGCAGCAAAGCCAAAATAGAAGAAGAATATAATCCAGTTTCCTAATTCAGAAACACAGCTGAGGTGTGCAAGGCTAAAAATGGAGAGGGAATATTTAACACAAACAAGGAGATATAAGTAAGAGTAATGGAGTGAAACAAAGAAAAAGAAGGCCTAAGCTTTAGATCATGAAAAAACTTTTCCTTGACATTTTTATCAAATATTAACAAAATATTCACACAAGAAGAATAATAAGTGAACCATTTCTTGAAGTATTTTAAATTAACCAGATAATGGTTCAAAAAGTTTATCACTAGGAAAAAAATAAAAAGAAAAGCCCTCCTGACTTCTTTTAGACCCTAAGGCCTTTGATAATAATTCTTACACCTACATGATGCAGGATTGTCCAAAATTGTCTGAGAGGGTTTAAAATTGTAATATAATAATAACTGAACTCTTCCTCAAGTTCTCAGTAAAAATTCCCAATAAGCCATTGAAAATTTTTATAGATTTATGACTTCTTTCCTCCTAGAAATTGTTCTTAAACACTTCAGTATACTGCTACATATCTGATGAGACCTGGGTTTTCACAAAATTATATAGGCCACTATTTCACAACTTATTTATCCAGATTTCATAACATTCTACAAAATAAATCATTCTTTTCAGATGCTCCAACTCCTAGTTAAAGTTCTCCTCTGCACTGGAAAAATCATATAATTGAGTCTAGGGCAAGTAGTTTCTGGTCTAGCATCGGTTAGATAAACACAGATATTCAAGTAAGAGCCAACAAACACGTAAAGGGGAAAGCAAACATCTGATTTATTCATCATACCACCAGAAAATATATATGTTCCACTATGTGACAAAGTTCTTAGCAATTTAATAGTGACCAATAAAAACTAAAGTTTCTGTCCTCAAACACATATATTCTAACAAGAAAGGGGCTCATGAAAGCAATGCATGAGTGCAAATACAATATAATCTCTGGGTATATAAGTACTATGAAGAAACATGAAAGGGTTAAGGGGTGGCTTGGGGATGGCAATAGGGCATAGGGCCCTTTTAGTTTGGGTAGTCAAAGAAAGTCTCTTAGGATACAACCTTGAGGGAAAGACCTGAAAAAAAGTGAGGGAGGAAGGCAACTCAATTTAGGAAAATAACATCCAGACAGAGGGCAGAGGAACACTGAGATGCTACTCCTCTGTGTTTCAGGAGCCACAAGAAAGGCAGCGTAACCAGAAAGAGGCAACCAAGGACTTGTAGTAGTGTCATGTGGGAGTGGAGAAAAGCAGATGGGACCAAATCGCAGAGAGAGTTGATGACTGGGCAATGTATGGGAAAGCAATGAAGGTTTTGAGAAGGGGAGTAACAAGGTCTGATTTACATTTTTTAAAGCTTACTCTGGCCACTCTCTGTAAAATGAATTTTGTTGGGTACAAGGTGAAGGCAGAAACACAAGAGTAGAAATAAAAAAGCCATTTTATTGAACCAGGAAAAGATGATGATAACAACAGAAGGGACAGAAACAAGCCTGTAGATGCAGAAGACATTTTGAAGGTAAAGCCAATAAATTTTGCTGATATATTAGATGAGGAAAATACCAGTTGGTTCAGGGGATGGACTACTGTGACATTCTGAAGGAGTGGTTTCCAAGCAAGGCACCTATGCTATCAAGCACAAGAAACACGTGCATGTTTGCTGTGTTCAGGACAGTAGATGATGGTGATAGGAGATATTTTTTGTTCCTTTAGTAAATGCCTTTATGTCTAGCAGATATTCACTTCCTGAATCTTTTTTAGTTGATAGATATGGGCCTTGGTAAATTCCAAAATCTGCCTATCAGTCTTAGGAATTCATATCTTTTTTTGGATATTCATTCTTAACTGATCTCTTTCATGTCTTGAACGTTGCCCCAATCACAGCACACCCAACCCAAGTCCACAGTATGATGGAGGGTCCTCCACACCCCTTCCAAACCATCGGGATTTTAGAGCTCTTATTTGGGGGGTTTATATTTGGTTAACAGGATAATGGGATTTACTCTACTCTAGACACTCATTCATCATTCCCTTTCTCTTTTCAGGTGCCTTTCTTCTTCCTTGAGGACCACCCTCACATTTCCAGCATGATGGTCTCGTGGTCTGGAACAAGGGAATGTAGTTCTCTCAGGTTTCTTCCTAGTGTTGCCCAGAATTTCCTAATCAATCTAAGCTGACTGGAAAACCTCTGACAATCTTGGTACTCCCACTTCTCTCACACCCTATATTTAAGAAGTCATGACACCAGGCTGACTCTACCTTTGGCCTGGGATGCTGCATCTGTCCCTCTTCTTCACATTCATCTCCACACCTTACTGCAGGCTCTCATCAGCTCTCCCTGCCATTACTAAAAATATAGCCTTCCTTCTCTCTCCATAGAGCTGGTAGTGACCTTTCTCTAACACCGATCTGGTGATTGCCCATTAACTATAGCTGGTTTTTGAACTGCACTTTTTAAAAGCCTAGTGAGTTTTCAGGTATGCCCTCAAGGACTTTTAAAGAAGAGGCAACTAGTAGAATAGGAAAAGGAGACAGGTCTCTTGGCCATCTCACTGGCTTCCACCAGAGGTGACCCTTCTTTTCTTTGTTATATACTTGTCTTCTGAATAAGTCTTTTTCAGTAAACTTTTTTACTGAGAGATTGAAAAGCACTGACCTAGACCCGCCTAACTCCTTCATATACATTCAAGCTCCTTCATACTTCATCTCTTATTTCAACCTCTCTTGTGATTATTTCTCCAATAAGACACATCACAGTCCAGCCATACTGCACTGCCCACACTTCCTAGACCATGTCATGGCCCAAAATATGGGCATGCAGATAAGCTCTTGCTCTCAGGACACATTTTATGCTCTCAAGAAACAGCCGCTGTGATGAGTGATCACAGGTCTCTCATCCCAGCATATTTGTCCCCTTCATTCTCTCCCCTTCCTCAAGAGATTCACATTCAACATCACCTTCTTTCTAATTCCTTGAATGGGATGAATCACACTTGTATCATTACAGTTTATTTACAATGACATTTCTCAAACTGTGACATAAAAATGAATATTCAGGAACCCATACCTCAAGAATTATGTTTCAATTTTATGTTTTCATTTTGTTGATAGTCTAAAAATAAAATTCGTAGTAAAATAGTGGAAGTTTCCTCGTACAGAAATGAGTCACCAAATACATTTTCACAGGATAGAATTTTAGTTTTCTTAAGTGAGTGTTTTTTCAAGATGATGCTATAGAAATCTCTGGGCATAATGTTGGATTCTCAAGCTGTGTTTCCTTCATAAAAGGTCTGAACAAATGTCTGAGATTCATTTTTATGTATTTCTTTATAAATAACAAGTGTATCTTGTTTTAAGTACGATTACATGGACTCCTGGGGGGTTCAGTCAGTCAAGCATCTGCCTTCGGTTCAGGTCATTATCCCAGGGTCCTGGGATCAAGTCCCACATCCAGGTCCTTGCTCAGCAGGGAGCCTGTTTCTCCCTCTGCCTGCTGCTCCCTCTGCTTGTGCACTCTCTCGCTCTCTCACTCTCTCTCTCTCTCTGACCAATAAATAAATAAAATCTTAAAAAAATAAATACTTAAGTATCTCTTTTATCCAATAGATGGTAAAAGAGCTGTTGTAATGTATTAATTGAGTAAGTCCTCCTTGTCCCCATGGTAAAAAGGAAAAAAAAAAGTGAACTTTTAAATAGTCCTAGAATTCTTCTTTGATCCCAACTGGTAGACAGTTTGGAGTAGCGAAAAAAGCATTGAACCCAGAATTTTAAACTGGGAAGTCTAATTATCTACCACAGTGTATCACTCCAAACATCAGAATCCTTCTTTGACCCTACTTAAGGCTCAGATGAGATGAAGGTAAAAACATCTCAAAGCAACAAATATGAGATGTTACGAATTTCAAAGATCTAACTTAGGGCTAGGATACCTTGATTGGAAACAACTCTTAGGAAATAAGAAAGAGTTTCCTTGGCCACAAAAATCTGTCTTAACCACTTAAATACTTAGTGATTCCGAATTTTCAGGGACTCTTAGAGAGATAGCTAGGCATGGTTTTTCCTTAGGCCTGAGCCCAGATGCCCCATGGGAAAGAAAATCAAGCATTTCCATGTCAGTCAGTAAACAGGAATATAAGACATTTGCTGGACTATAAGAACCTCCAGAGGAAGCAGAAGGCAGTGAGGGGAGCAAGAGAGAAAATAACCGGAAATAAAAACAAAAGGTGTGTCTTGATCCCCACAGCAGGTATTAGAGGAAAGCATGGTGTCATGTTGTGTGCCATCATACCTGAACTCTGGCTGACCTAGCTGCGGGATGCACTCTGGGAGGGAGAAAACCCAGGGAGTAGAAAGGAAAGCACTGTGTCCAAAGGGGTCTCGGGTTTTTTCTCCTCTGAGAAATAGCTACATACAAAAATAAGATAGTGACTTTTTTCTTTTTTTTTAAGATTTTTATTTATTTCTTTGACAGAGACACAGTGAGAGAGGGAACACAGGCAGGTGGAATGGGAGAGAGAGAAGCAGGCTCCCCACTGAGCAGGGACTTGATCCCAGGACCCTGGGATACCGACCTTAACAATTGAGCCACCCAGCTGCCCCTAAAATAGTGATTTCTAATCTATCAAAGAGAGAAGAGAGTAATGGAGATTAGATAACCAAAGGTAGAGGGCTTCCCATGTAGCACGTGAGAAAGTATAAATGTCTCAGCAACATCAGGGTCAGGGGCAAAGGAGGAGGGGGTTGAGGGGGAGAAGGGATGCAGCCTTGTGGATGGTCTGAGCAGCGTATAGGCAACTACAACGTATCAGAGATCTGGAGACAGATGGCACACAAGGGGCAATAACAGTTGCACCCAAGGAAGAACAGTTCTTTGAAGACCAATCAGCTTGATTGCATGTGAGTCCCTCCCTTCTCTATATTTAGTGACCCCTATAAAGGCAGGAAGTAGTGTTGGGGCAGGGAGAGACAGTCAAGGTCTGCCACTTTGTAAGTGGAAGCTATAGATCATGCAGACTTGGTAACAACCAGTCCAAACTGATATTCTCTAGAAGCCTTTATCAGTCAGAGTCCTGGCAGGCAACAGATGGCATACTCAAGGAGAGGAACTTGGGGAATAAATTAATAAAAGAACTATTTGCACAAAAGTGGGCAGGGTTGCAGAAAACCAACAAGGCCTTAGAAGGACAAGAAAAGGAAGTAAATACCAGAATCTACTAGAAGAGAAAGTTGTCTGGCAGAAGCTATGGCCATAAAGAGAAGAACAAAGGCAACAACTAAACCCAATAGAAAGAAATATGCCTTCCCTCTGCTCCCAACCGCCTATGTTTTCATTGGCTTAATCCAACAGGGGGCTAGAAGATAAGCAAACTAATTAATGAAGTCCCAAAAAGTACATCACAGGAGAGGGCCAGGGAAGGGTAAGTAGGTCTGGAGATTCAGATGAAAAATATCAAAGATCCACACGGCAGTGATTATCCCTACAGGACACCAGAGTATCTACAATACAACATTTCACACCATCTGCAGGATTCATGCTGGGAATCTTTGTCATTGGAAATAGGATAAAAGATAATGATGATGATGATATTGGGAAGATGATGATGATGAAGATGGTGGTGGTGGTGGTGGAAGTGGTGGTAGAGAAGGAGATATGAAGGAGGAGAAGAAAGAAAAATAAATAACAAATACCACAAAGTGTTAAAAAAAAAATCTGTGCATTCACGGCTATTTGTTGAACACCTGCTAAGTGTTAGGCTCTTGAGCAAAGTGCTGACAATAAGGAGAGAAGACATGGTTTCTGTCCTTAGCAGCCTCCTGTTTGTTGGAGAAATGAGATCTGTGAATCAGCATTCATGATGCACCATTAGCTACTACATGGATAAATAAATTTAACTCGACAAGCTTCTATGGCGATTTTATTTATACTATGATATTATAGTTATTATTAGGAAGCTTTACTATGTATCAGGCAATTTGCTCAACTACTTCAATCAGACCTACCTAATAGGATCATGGGGGGATTAAATTCAAGCCTCTACTATTCTCTTCACTTTACATATGAGAAAGGTGACACTTAGCAAGCTTAAGTCACTTATACTCAGTCTCCTGGTTAGTAAGAGGTGGAGCTGTGATGAAAACCCAAGTACTCGGATTCCAGAGACACACACGTCTAATCACTAAAGGAGTTGCGACCACAATGGTTTTCCCTTGAAAAATACATACACTCTATACCCTTTCAAAATCCCAGGGAGTTTTCTTGATGTATCCATTTACCACATCCCCTGTTAGTCCTCTCCATATCTCTGACTCAATTTACTAATTGCATCCAATATTACATTAGCTTAGTATCACACTAATTAGTACTATTTTGTTTACTAGATGATGACAGGGTGGAATGGAGTTTCCTCTCCTTAATACCTATTATTAATATGATTATCCCCCAGAGGGTGATGTGGAAAAGAGGAATGAGCGAGCAGGTATGGATACCTGTGGCCTTTAGCAAGGAGGATGGCCCTACCCCAAATTATTCCATCTGGCAGAGCCAGTTACCTGCTGTAGTTCACACATGAATGGCAGCGATTTGCATGCAAATAGATGCCTACATGCTTTCTTGGACCTAAGAGCTGTATTTCAGCATTTCACAGCGGAATTAGTCAGTGGACAGGACACTACGACTTTGTGGATGTGCCAGCTAAAACCCTTCTAAATACCAAGCTCTGTGTTTCACAGCAAGATTGTTTATTGAACCAGTTCATGGAAGCTCCAAAGATTCCTCTGCTGAAATACTGCCAGCTCCAGGCTCTGGTTTTGACATTGATGTTGTCAGTTGAGATTAAGCACTGGTCTTAATGAATGCTGACAGACATCCTCTGAGATACGATCCCCCGTGTTCCTATCACTAAATGGCAAAGCTCTGGACAGGAGTGAAACTAAGGTCTTCAGAGTGACTAGTCATCTTTTTTTCTTGCTCCCCTTCATTGGTTCCATATTTCTTATAAGATAAAAATCAAGTTGTTTGACTGGTCTTCGTGGATTTACATGATCTGAGCCATATTGATCTTTTCACCCTCATGCTGTCCCATTCTTTTATACACCAGCACTCTAAAAGTACTTCTGTTTGCCCTTACATTTGATGCAATGTTTTAAGAATTTCCCTTCCTTCATGGTAACCCTCTTATACTATTGGTGGAAATGCAAGCTGGTGCAGCACCTATGGAAAACAGTATGGAGATTCCATAAAAAGTTGAAAGTAGAGCTACCCTAGGACCCAGCAATTGCACTACCAGGCACTTACCACAAATGCAGTGACAGAAAGGGGCACCCACACCCCAGTGTTTATTGCAGCAATGTCCACAATAGTCAAACTATGGGAAGAGCCCAGATGTCCATCAACAGGTGAATGGATAAAGATGTTGTATAGACATACATATAATGGAATACTATTCAGCCATCAAAAAAAAACAAACTTGCTATTTGCCATAATGCGGATGAAACTAGAGGGTATTATGCTAAACAAAATAAGTAAATCAGAGAAGGACAATTATCATATGATCTCACCCACATGTGGAATGTAAGAAACAAAACAAAGATCATAAGGGAAGGGAGGAAAAGATAAAACAAGATGAAATCAGAGAGGGAGACAAACCATAAGAGACTCTTAATCGTGGGAAATAAACTGAGGATTGCTGGCGGGGTGAGGGGATGGGGAAACTGGGTGGTGATGAAGATTAAGGAGGGCACACAATGGAATGAGCACTGGGTATTATGTCAGATTGAGGAATCACTGAACTCTACCTCTGAATAATACACTGTATGTTAATTAATTGAATTTAAATTTTAAAAGAAATAATTTCCTTTCTTTTGCACATGCTGTTCCCACTATCTGGAATGACAACCTTCACTACTGCTGGATGGTAAACTTCAAAATTCTGGGTGGTGATCCTTCAAAACTCCATCCAGGCTATTCTAAAAGATCTCCCCTGCTTGTTCCAAATAAAGATAATTTCTCCATCCCCAAAACCTCACCTATATTTTTACTCTTACAGCATGAAACAAGATATATAAGCATACAAAAGTAACAGTCTTGCCACTTGACACTAAGCATCCATAACTTGTTCATCTTTCATATATCCAGATCTCAGCACAACATTTGGCATATAACAAATGCTTCATCCGTATTTGTCTAATTTAACTGAGCTGTCCTACCAAAGTATTTGGCATAGGAGGCATGTGGGAGTTTAAAACAAACCACATTATGTTAGTAATCTGGAAATTAGCACTAAATTTTTATAATATCTACTTATTTCTGTTCATAAAAATGCACATGATTACTATAAAATTTTACCCAAAGAAATAAAACCAAAAGAAGGAAAAAGCATGAAGGATGCAAAAAAATTTCTTAATCTCCCTAATCAGAAAAAAAAAAAACCTCTCAACATTATTGGTCATGCGTATCTATACCTAGACATATATACATAGGCAAATATTCATATATATAAGAAATAGGGTTTGATTATTGAGGTTCTTTTTTTTTTCAAAGAAATTTACTCTGAAAAGTTATCCTTTGTAGACAAAAATGACACAATGGAGAAATAAGTATTCCCTCCTGATGGAACAAGACAGTGAGGCTTGCTGAAATCCATTTAGCACAATCAGCTGGTCTATTATCTTCCGATTATGGAAGTGGAGAAATGAGATATTTAATCAGACATATTTTAGAAAGTTGTAACATATTTGTGCATTTCCCTAAGGCCTGTAATGAAGAGCTCTTAATATTTCATTTTCATTATTACCAGAAAAGAAGAGTTACAATAAAAACTCTCCTTGTGGTCTTAGTCCCAGAACAAAGAGGAATGTCAGCCTGTCTAGGTCATTCAAGCAATGACCCTACCATCAAACTAAGTAGAGAACTACTCAAGAGGAGAGCTCTGGGCCCACTTCCTAATCCATGACCATTCTCTGTCTTTGCCCACACTCCCCATCTGACTCCCAGGACAACTTGTATTTAGAATCTATTTTGAAGGTCACTGAAAATACTCATTCCTATATGCAGGATAAAGTGGACACCTTCCACTGAACACCAAATTCCTCCGCAAGTTGAGGATCAAGGGCCACATTTTCTCTGTAAAACTTGGCAACCCCTGAGGGAAAGAAGGGGCCTAAATGAGTAAACTGAGGTATACTCGCATGAAATCAAGAAGAGATTGGAGAAGGTCATCTTTAAGATTCTTTTCAAGCTAAAAAAATTAACTGACCTAAGTAGTGTCAAGCACTATTATCCATTGGACCAGAGATGTTATCATTAAGCCAGAGAATATTTTTAAAGGGCTTATTTTTTTTATTTATTTGACAGAGAGATATAGCGAGGGGGAACACAAGCAGAGGGAGTGGGAGAGGGAGAAGCAGGCTTCCTGACGAGCAGGGAGCCGATGCAGGCCTCGATTCCAGGACCCTGGGATCATGACCTGAGCTGAAGGCAGATGCTTAACTGAGCCACCGAGGCACCCAAGCCAGAGAATATTTTTATCAAACACCAAAATGCTGACTCTGACTCAATGACTACTTTGGCTGCTAACTCCTCATAGTTTTGTTTTGGTTTTTTTTATAGATTTATTTATGTATTTAGAGAGAAAGAGAGAGAGAGTGAGTGCATGGAGGAGAGGGAGGGGCAGAGCGAAAGAGAGAGAGAATTCCAAACAGACTCACACTCAGCACAGATGTCACAACCCTGAGATCATGACTTGAGCCAAAATCAAGAGTCAGACACTTAACTGACTAAGCCCCCCAGGTGCCCCCAAATCCTCACAGTTTTTGAGAAGCTACATTTACATTTAAATAGAGATTATAGCTAAGTGTATTCCGTCCCTAAACAGATCAAAACCAATAGCTGAGAACTGTGAATAATTGCAGGATGTGTTGATAAATGATTCCTCTCTGGACAAAGACACAAATTTGGCTCTCTTTTCGCATACTTCTCCGTGTGCTGTTCTCATATTCCAGGTCTAGGGCTAGTCATGCCAAGAAAAGAAGCTTCAATTTATATGGTGAGAGACAAGTAGGTACGACTCCCAGGGATGCTTGAGTCTAACTAGGCAGTGCTGCCTGCTTCCCATATCCAGCGTGGTCTGCAGTGGTGTATCTGAGAAGCATAAATGATAAAAGGCAGATGGCATAATCCCTGAGCTGAAGAACAACTAAGCCCAGCCACCCCTTACTCCATGACCCCGGATAGCTAAATTTCAGCCATTCCTATACAGGGGTGGGAAGAAACAGATTCGATTAATTACGCGCTTTCAACCCTCTTCTTTTTATATATGTGTATTGTGAAAAGAGTGCCAATGTGTGTGTAGAAGGACTGATACATTGATTCATGTTTGGGGGCATCAATTGGAGGCATGAAGAGTAAAATAAAAAGAAGCATGTAGGGGCACCTGGGTGGCTCAGTTGGTTAAGCGACTGCTTTCGGCTCAGGTCATGATCCTGGAGACCTGGGATCCAGCCCCATATCGGGCTCCCTGCTCGGCGGGAAGCCTGCTTCTCCCTCTCGCAGTCCCTCTGCTTGTGTTCCCTCTCTAGCTGTGTTTCACTCTGTCAAATAAATAAATAAAATGTTTTAAAAAAAAAAAAAGAAGCTTGTAAGGGAGAATTATCTGGAAAGGCAAACCAATGCAACAGGAAAAAGCAAAGCCCTGATAAGTTTCTAAAGGAGGATGATCTTTTAAAGATCAGCTAGAGGTGTGTGCGTGTGTATGCAAGTGTGTCCTAACCCACAATTGCTAGAAAGGCACACTGACTCATTCACCAAAGAAAGCCCAAATCAACATGTGGCATCTTTCCCACATTCCAGGGAATGGGGACTTCGGGAGCTGCACAGAGGGAAATAGATGTCCTGTCTTCACATGGACATCTGAAATCTCTCTTTATTCACATTTTCAGTCTCTCTCTCTTCAGATCCACCTATCTTTTTCTGCCTATTTCCAGAAAAATTTCTGACCTCACCTTGCCTCAGTCCCTTGAGTTGGAACAGAAAGATCCTGATCCTTCTTTCCTTGCCTTTGAATCTATATACTAGCAAGTTCTTGATTGACTCAAAGATGACTTGGATAAGCATGAGGGCACAGGACAAATGATTTTTTTAAATATTGAACATGTCTTATAAAATAATTCCAATTTGAATATAGTTTACAGATTAAAGTACTGTATCAATATTAATTTCCTGATTTTTGATCACCATACTGTATTTTGTAAAAGAATATCTTTATTTTCCAAAATATACAGTAAAGTACTTAGGATTAAAGAGATAGTGATTGGGATGCCTCAGTGGTTCAATCAGTTAAGCATCTGCCTTCGGCTCAGGTCATGATCCTGGGGTCCTGAGATCAAGTCCCACATTGGGCTCCCTGCTCAGCGGGAAGCTTGCTTCCTCCTCTCCCACTCCCCCTGTTTGTGTTCCCTCTCTCGCTGTCTCTCTATCAAATAAATAAATAAATAAAATCTTATAAAAAATTTAAAATAAGGGGCACCTGGGTGGCTCAGTGGGTTAAGCCTCTACCTTCGGCTCAGGTAATCATCGCAGGGTCCTGGGATCGAGTCCCATGTCAGTCCCTGCTGAGCAGAGAGCCTGTTTCCCCCTCTCTCTCTGCCTGCCTCTCTGCCTACTTGTGATCTCTCTCTCTGTCAAATAAATGAATAAAATCTTTAAAAAATTTTTTAAATAAAATAAAAATGTTAACACTTGGGATACCTGGGTGAAACATATTAGGAATTCTTTGTGTTCTTCTTAAAACTTTCCTGTAATCTTGAAATTATTTCAAAATAAAAAATTTAAATGGGGCCTGTCTCTATATTAAAAGAAATTTAGCATTTTAACTTGTCACGATAGTAAAGGATCTCTTCCCCCAACAGTGCCTTTGCAGAAGACAACTGAAAGGTTTACTTTTCAGAGCTATACCCTGATACAACTCAAACCAAACATATTATCATGTAAAACATACTATAAAACTGCATTCTAAAACCTGGTCAAAATTTTCTGTCACATTTACAATGAAGTTCTCAATTTGTCATGCATCCATCCATTCATTTATTCATTCAACAAATATTTACTGAAGTCCTTTGTATGAAATGATCAAAAGAACTGATGCCCACAAGCCTGTGGAAGAGACCCACGCACAAAGTCAGGTTGAAAAACCAGGTGGAAATTAATAGAACAGGTGCTATGGGAGTACAGAGATAGGCAAACTTCACCAGGTCTTCAAGGGGATCAGAGAAGCTTTTCTGAAAAAAGGGATGTTTACTATGAAATCCATAAGAAAAGAGGAGTTGGCTAGATGAGAGAGTGTGGGAGAGTATGGGGAAACAATAATATCCCAAGATATGTGAAGATGCTGGGGCACAGCATTGGAGATAGAGAGAAGGGGAGGCTCTAGGTTACAAAGCAATCAAAACTAAAGAGTCAAACAGGAGACTTTTATGAGTTGTTCCTGGTTGGGGATTTTAATCTGAAGATCACATGATTTTTAAGCAAAGAAATGGCATGAATAAAACTGTGTTTTAGGATTTTAAGTCTGGTTACTGGTGAAGCTATTAATTTGAGGAGAGCAGAAATGAAGCCTGGGAGAGCATTTGGCTGGAAATGAGGGAATCAACACAAAGGAAACATCAAGAACATATGACTAGAGAAATTAAAAGATAATACATCATTTCTGCCTTCTGAAACCCAACCCTTTTAAGCCAGATGGAAGCACCCATGTGCCCCATATCAGATGGATAACAAAGACCAGGTCCTCATACCTTAATGTTGTTTATAACAATCAGCATGGGCTGGGCTTCCATTATGGTTTTTCTGCTCTTGCTCTAAATCCTATGCCTGATCCTGAGAGTTGACCCCGTTTCCCTTCACAAATCCATCTTGAATGGATGAAATGAGAGAACAGGGTCAAAAAGTTCAAACGTCCAACAACAAGTGTTGGAGAGGCTGCGGAGAAAGGGGAACCCTCTTACACTGTTGGTGGGAATGTAAACTGGTACAGCCGCTTTGGAAAACAGTGTGGAGATTCCTTAAAAAATTAAAGATAGAGCTACCCTATGACCCTGCAATTGCACTACTGGGCATTTACCCCAAAGATACAGATGTAGTGAAAAGAAGGGCCATAT
>PITA01016876.1:0-45086 GCA_004023965.1 Spilogale gracilis | reverse complement strand
GATCCTGGAGACCCGGGATCGAGTCCCACATCGGGCTCCCTGCTCAGCGGGAAGCCTGCTTCTCCCTCTCTCACTCTCCCTGCTTGTGTTCCCTCTCTGGCTGTGTTTCTCTCTGTCAAATTAATAATTAAAAAAAAAAAATCTTAAAAAAAAAAAAAAAAGTCCTGCTAAGTAGTTTGAATTTTTAGAATGCCGGAAATAGGGACGCCTGGGTGGCTCAGTTGGTTAAGCGACTGCCTTCGGCTCAGGTCATGATCCCGGAGACCCGGGATCGAGTCCCGCATCGGGCTCCCTGCTCGGCGGGAAGCCTGCTTCTCCTCTCCCTCTCTCACTCCCCTCTGCTTGTGTTCCCTCTCTGGCTGTGTTTCTCTCTGTCAAATAAATAAATAAAAAAAAATCTTTAAAAAAAAAAAAAAAAAAAAAAAAAAAAATAGAATGCCGGAAATCCTTTTATTGCAGTAGCAGTGCTTCTGCAAACCCAATGCTTTTATCCTTCTCATTACCACTAACTATTAGCCAGCCTGCTACAGCAAGTTATTTGACTTAATTTTTTATTTCCCCTGCAATGAAAATGAACAATGAGGAGAGAAGTGGTGGCTCTGACATCTTAAAACCTATTATTAGAAGGCTGCAAACATTTAAGACTGTGTAACTGGTATAAGAAGAGGCAGATAATTGGTTTAGAGTTGCTCAGAAATAAGTTCTGTGGGGGTATCTGGGTGGCTCAGTCAGTTAAGTGTCTGACTTTTGATTTCAGCTCAGGTCAGGATCTCGGGGTCGTGAGTTCAGGTCATGTATTGGGTTCCCCACTGGGCATGGAGCCTACTTAAAAAAAAAGTATATGTTTTTAAATTTGATACATAAATTAGATATCATTTGTATACATATATATGTATTTATTATAAGTTACATGCATTATATTTATAAAACAGAACAGCCTTGCCCTTCAGTATTTTAAATATTCTAGGTTATAAAGATCCACTGATGAGTGGGGGAGAGGGTAGGATTTTTCAGTGTAATTTGTTGGAACAAGTTGGATGACTAGAAAAAAGTTTATACATCAAAATAATAGGAAATAAAACACTAACATCACACTAGATTGATGGCAGATTCCAGAAACAGTTTATTTCAGGAAATAGGCCTGGGTCACAAATATGGAAACATGTTCAGTTTCACTATAAGATAAATGTATAATGAGGCAGAATGAATTTTTGCAAAGTTTACTTAATTTTGAATATTATTACATGAATATACCCAATACAGGTATGGATGGATGGTCACTGCCAGAGCAGGTGTGTGAGTTGGTAGACTCAATTTGGAGAATGGTGTTATGAAACATGCAAAGGACCTTTAATCTGCTTATAACCTTTGGCTTAGTAATTCTTCTAAGAGTCTATTTTAAGCTGATAAGCCCTGACTGGCCTCCTAGTGTAGGTATGTAGAAAAGATCATCTTATCATGTTGTGTTTTTTTGAAAGCCAAGTCTATTAGAATAAGAATAGAAATTAAGTTATAAATTATAGCATCTATAAGTTGACTTAAAACAATGAAAAAGCCAACTATGGATAATTAATAATAGAAACATTTTTGGTGAGTGAGAAAGGATAGGATATAAAATGAGAAGTAGGGGATGATTGAACTATTAGAAAAGAAAAGCACAGGAAAAAAATGCTAGAAGCAAATCTGTCACAGTGGTAACTTTCTTTGGTCATAGAACTGTGAGTGGTATATTTTCTTCTGTTTTCTAGATTTTTTTAATTCTAAGCATGTTAGAGAATAATTTTAAATAATTTTAAAATAATTCTGAGCTTTAATATTGTTTATCTTGGGATATGTGAAATTACTATAGTGCCTTTGCTTTTTTTTTTTTTTTTCCTCCTTGCTTTTGGGCTGAACATTGGTATAGAAATATGCTACTGATAAAAGAGTTTGTAGAAATAAAACAAATTACTTCTGTATTTCCAAATACACTGTGTGGTGGATTATATTTTTGTTCACTGAAATCTGCTTCCCCTCCCCAGGGGGAGGATTTTACTTCCCTACTTGTTGAAGTCAGGTCTGGCCATTTTCATAGAAGATGAGTAGAAGTGGTATATATCAATTTGGGGATAAAGCTTCAAAAATCAGTTTTTGTTTCATCATACCCTCTTTTTCCTTTGCCACAGTGACTGACAGTGTCCTAGGCAGAGGTGGCTCCATCAGTCTGGGTCTCAGCGTAAAGATGGCATGGAGCATAGGAGGGACATGATTCATGAGTGAAAAATAAGCCTGTGTTGTGGTTCACTGATTCGGAGGTCATGTTACTGCAGCATGATCTTCCCTCTCCTCTCTGAGCAGCATCCAAACTAGTGGCTGGGAGAAATATTTAGAAGAAATATTATATTTTGTTTTACGCTCCTGAAAGTAGTAGTCTTTGGCTATGTTTTCTTTATTTTTTTATTTTATTTAAAGATCTATTTCTTAATTTTAGAGAGTGCACATGCCCACACACTCAGAGGAAGGGGTAGAGAAGAGGGACAATCTCAAACATTCTCTCCGCTGAGCGTGATCTCACCACCCTGAGATCATGACCTGAGCTGAAATCAAGAGTTGGCCATCTAGCTGACTGAACCCCCCAGGCGCCCCCTTTGGCTATATTTTAGATCCGGGGTTGGCCAAGTCTGTTTAAAGGGCCAGAGCTGGGGCACCTGGGTGGCTCAGTTGGTTGAGTGACTGCCTTCGGCTCAGGTCATGATCCCGGAGAGCCGGGATCGAGTCCCACATTGGGCTCCCTGCTCGGCGGGAAGCTTGCTTCTCCCTCTCTCACTCCCCCTGCTTGTGTTCCCTCTCTGGCTGTGTTTCTCTCTGTCAAATAAATAAAATCTTAAAAAAATAATAAAGGGCCAGAGCTTTGTGGGCCATGTTCTGTCTTTGGGAACTACTCATCTCTGCTCTGGTAGCCCTAGAGCAACCCTGGACAATAGATAAATGAATGAAAATGGCTGTGTTCCAGTAAAACCTGATTTAAAAAATAGGAGATTTGACCCAGGAGCCTTTTTGCTGATTAGACCACAGACTCAGAATCTTGGGGATAGAAGGAAATTTAAATCTTCAGATGAATCCTTGTCTGTGTGTGAGTTCCTTCTTCAGTGTTGCTGAGATAACTGACTGGCTACTGCTCAGCCTCTTGCAGTGACTCCAGCGTGATGGTATATTGTCCTGGGAGGCAAGCGAGTTCATTTTCAAGCAGGTCTGATGATTTTAGTAAGCTAAAATGTGCATCCCTGTAGCTTCCATCCAGAGGTCTTATTTCTTTCTCTAAGACTCCAGACCATAAATTCAAACCCTGTCGCGTCCTCTCAGTGTGATCTTCATGCTGATTCACTTGATAGCTCTCAGACTAGGTTATTCCTAGTTCTTTGAAAGTGTGCTTAACCTTGTGGCCACACCTCTCTCCAGTTCCTTCACAGCTTTTCTCGGCGTCTTTCTTCAGCTTCTTGGAATGTCAAAATCCTAGTTTCCAGGTTCAGCTTAATCAAATGTTGGTTGGTTCTCTGTTCCACAGAACTTTTTTTCTTGTGTTTTTAAAAAGCATCCTTACTAAATTCTAAATGCGATGCTCGAAAACATGGTTACTGAGGATACACTCATGATTAAATAAGGTCTCCATAAATTTTAAGTAATACCATAAGTGCTGTTGGGTACCAGATTAAAGCTGCTGATGGTTTTTGAATTGGGTATTAACTTAAGTTCCAAAATACCTGAGAGATTTTGTAGTCTTAAAATTATATAAGTATTTTTAAGTACACTAAAAACAAATGAATGAAACAAATACTCAAATATGTTATTTACTAGAAATGTCTTTTGCCTTTTGATGTTCTGTTAAATAGTTGCTACGTAGACCTTGGGACATAACTTCCTTTAAATAGTTGAAAATGTTAATAGTTCTAATGTGTGTGAATCAGGATTTTCTCACTACTATGCTGAAAGTCAAAATGGTAGTAAGTATATGTTACCAATTGAACTTTCAGAATAAAGTCTTACATAATATTATTTCTATTTGTTTGGCATTTGGGGGATTTTTTTGTTTAGGGTCCATTTGAAATAAGGTTCTGCTGTTTAAAGAATTGAAAAGCTAGTTTAAATGTCTCCATCTTTCTTCATTAAAACGAAGCAGTTTCTTAATTTGTTTCCTTTGGTGTTTTATACATGATTGAAACATCAGTTAATGCTTATTAGCCAGTCTGACTTGATTTTGGTCTTTAGAGGATTCCTCCTGGTTGATTTTTATGGTACTTCTCTAATGAACTTGGTCAGGGTCTAGCATACATTGAGTCATAAATAGAACCAAATATTCGAGGTGTGTAGTCTGAGCTCAGTGAAGTGGAACAGAACCATCCCTGCTCGTGCTCTGCCCTCTGCATGTCTGTGTTCTTTGTGTTCGTTATTTTGAGGGAAAGGAAGTAGAGTTAATTGAAAAAAGGCAGAGCTTTATTTAGCGAAGTCATTTGAGACTTCTTTGCCCTGTGCTGCCGTTGTACCGGTTCTCCTATGTACTAAATGGTGCAGTTATTTTAAAATAGAATGTGGAACCTCAGTTTTCACTGTCCGATTTTTCTCGTTGAGGTATTTTTTGGCCCAGATTACTTTGTCTTTTGTTCAGGTTAACTGCCTACTTACTGTCACCCAGGAGTGAAACCACCTGTGTTCTTAATCAAGTCCTGAATTGAAATACTGTGCAGTCTAGGGCTGAGAACAGAGTCCCACAGCAGGCACTGACCTCCCTGTCTGTAGACACTGCCTCTACAATCACTAGGCTTTTGGTAGTCTTTGCTGAGATACCACCATTGTCCTTAGGAGATAAACTGTTACATGTTTGCAAAGCTTTCTTTCCAAGATATTTCTAAAATTCTTTTTTTTTTTTTTAAGATTTTATTTATTTGACAGAAACACACAGCTAGAGAGGGAACACAAGCAGGAGGAGCGAGAGCAGGAGAAGCAGGCCTCCCACTGAGCAGGGAGCCCGATGCAGGGTTTGATCCTGGGTCTCCGGGATCATGACCTGAGCCGAAGGCAGTCGCTTAACCAATTGAGCCATCCAGGCGCCCCGATATTTGTAAAATTCTTAAATTGTAAGATCCTATTCCTGAGAAACACAGCTGAGGTGAAGAATTTTCTTGCTGATCAGTTGCTCTTTAATGGAACTTGTGTTTTGTCAAGAAAGGATGCATAAATGCACGTAGAAAAGAAAGTATATGTGTAAGCTGTTAAGTTTTAGAACTTGATTTTAGATTTATTAAAATTTGAAAATGTTATTTTACAGGCCTTTTATTTGAAATCTGTCTGCTTTATGAAAGAGCCTTGTTCAGGATATTGAAGGAGCTAATAATTTTGGCTTAAAAGAATGTAATAGGAAACCTTCATGGTTTTACTTTGGTTGAAATATTTCTAGTAAGTTTGCATGTAGCCAATACCACTTCTCCAGTTAGAGTGGCACAGCTTTGGGGAACCTGGGTGGCTCAGCCGTTAAGTGTCTGCTTTTGGCTCAGGTCATGATCCTCGAATCCTGGGTTTGAGCCCCGCATTGGACTCCCTGCTTGGCTGGAAGCCTGCTTCTTCCTCTCTCACTCCCCCTGCATGTGTTCCTTCTCTAGCTTTGTTGTTCTCTGTCAAATAAATAAAATCTTAAAAAAAAAAAAAAAAGGCAAAGCTTTAAAAAGTTTGGAGAAGTTGGAGATACCTGGTGGCTCAGTCAGTGTCTGACTCTTGGTTTCAGCTCAGGTCATGTCTCATGGTCCTGGGACTGAGCCCCACATCACGCTCCTCACTCAGCACAGAGTTTGCTTGAGGATTTTCTCTCTTCCTCTGCCCCCTTTCCCCAAATGAATAAATAAATCTTAAAAAAGTTTAGGAAAGTTGATTGAGTATGTGCTGACTAGGATTAATACAGAAATCTTTATCTCTTTATCTTCATTGATCTTTTTCTGAAACTTTCTTTTGACGTATAGAATGTAGATTTTCTTATTGAGAGGCTGTAAGTTGGAGCAGGAGCATGGGAGTAGAAATCAAGACTTGGATTTTATTTTTTTTTATTTTTTAAAAAATATTTATTTGACAGAGAGAGATCACAAATAGAGAGGCAGGCAGAGAAAGAGGGGGAAGCATGCTCCCCGCTGAGCAGAAAGCCCGATGTGGGACTCGATCCCAGGACCTGGAGATCATGACCTGAGCCGAAGGCAGAGGCTTAACCCTCTGAGCCACCCAGGCGCCCCTTTGGACTTTATTTTAATTCTAGGTCTTTGTCATTATTAGCTAATCCCATCTCTTAAAGGTGTCAGATTTTCATCTATTTAATTTTCACAAGCATCTCTAAAGTGGTAGTAATAGTAATAACATTCTACTCAGTTCTCACAATTACAAGTTTTACAGAATTGAAAATTAAAGATGAATAAAAGTACAGACATAATAAAATTAAACTTAGTGTAGGAATGATATTTTGCTAAAACTAAAGTCCCGTTTACAATACAGATGTAGTATTAACTGGTACATTGCGTATTCTTGTGTGTTGAATATGGCTGTCAAAATGTGGTTTGCTTTTTTTTCTTTAATTTTTCTCTCTTTTTTTTTTAAGGTTTTGTTTGACAGAGAGAAACACAGCCAGAGAGGGAACACAAACAGGGGGAGTGAGAGAGGGAGAAGCAGGCTTCCCGCTGAGCAGGGAGCCCGATGCGGGGCTCCATCTGGGGACTCCCAAGATCATGACCTGAGCTGAAGGCAGACGCTTAACGACTGAGCCATCCAGGCGCCTCTCTTTAAGTTTTGATTATGGTATATCACAAATAAAGTTTACCACTTGAACCATTTTTAAAGTGTATAGTTTAGTGGTGTTAAGTATAGCCACTTTGTTATACAACCAGTCCCTGCAGCTGCTGCTGCTTTTTTTTTTTTTAAGGATTTTATTTATTTATAAATAAATAAATAAAGCGCCCCAGAGCTTTTTTATTTTATAAACTCTATATCCATTAAGTAACTTTCCATTTCCTCTCCCCCCACTCCTCTCTCCCCTGGCAACCATCTTTCTACTTTAAGTTGCTGTGAATTTATTTGAGATACGTCAAAGAAGTGGAATCATACAATATTTGTGGGGGTTTTTTGGTCACTAGTTTATTTTATTTAGTGTAATAAATGGCTCAAGGTTCAGGTTATAGCATGTATTAGAACTTGCTTTTTTAAGGCTGAGTAATACATCATTGTGTGTATATACCACATTAGTACTTGACATTTAAAGCAGTCCATGACAACAGCACCAGCACCTTTATAACAAAACCTGGGCACTGAAACCATGTGGCAGTGCTTTAGTTAGGAAATGGTTATGCAGGGGCGCCTGGGTGGCTCAGTGGGTTAAAGCCTCTGCCTTCAGCTCAGGTCATGATCTCAGGGTCCCGGGATCGAGGCCCGCGTCAATCTCTCTGCTCAGCGGGGAGCCTGTTTCCTCCGCTCTCTCTGCCTGCCTCTCTGCCTCGTGATCTCTCTCTGTCAAATAAATAAAAAGCTTTTAAAAAAAAAAAAAGAAGAAGAAAATGGTTATGCAAATAATCCAAAAAAATTCGGTGTTTTCTGGTAAGAATAGTATTGAAATGAAGTTAATAACCTCACTCAGGACATGTAATGCTAAGACTCTACTGTTTAATTCCAGTTTTGGAATCACTAGTGGTGAGAAGTGAGATAAGATATGTTAAGGGCCTGACTGGAATAGGCCCTAAAATCATGTCAGTTTTCTTTCTTTGGTTTTTTACCTGCTTATGGGTATAAAGCAGCAAATGACAGTTTTATTTTGCTCTGCAAAGTGGTGGATGTTTTTATTTGTTTTTATTTTTTAATTTATTTATTTGACAGAGAGCAAGCACAAGCAGGGGGAGCAGCAGGCAGAGGGAGAGGGAGAAGCAGGCTTCCCACTGAGCAGGGAGCCCGATGCGGGGCTTGATTCCAGGACCCCGAGATCATGGCCTGAGCCGAAG
This sequence comes from Spilogale gracilis, assembly GCA_004023965.1. Taxonomy (NCBI): domain Eukaryota; kingdom Metazoa; phylum Chordata; class Mammalia; order Carnivora; family Mephitidae; genus Spilogale; species Spilogale gracilis. The sequence goes on along the minus strand of PITA01016876.1, from coordinate 37,089 downwards.
GCAGATGTTTAACTGACTGAGCCACCCAGGCACCCTGAGGTGGATGTTTTTAAAATAAAACTGACATATATATTGGTGCTTCTAGAATGGATGCATGTGTTTACTGACCGTGGGAAAGGGAAAAAAAATGATATTTTCAAGTTTTATTATCATGTATAAAAATTTACCCTTGTTATTTTGTTCAGTAAACGTGTATTGAGAGTACTTTTTAACAGGTTATGCCAAGTATTATGTATCTCTTAAGAAGCATATTTTGTTAAGTAAAATGGCTTAGGGAAACTGGCATGTAATCTTAAATTTCTGTATCAGGTATTTAGAATTATTGTTAGTTAAAATGACTGTCAGATTGCTTTGTCATACAGGAAATTTTCTGGGCATATTGATCCTGTGTCGTGTTTCAAACCACCACTGCGCTGCCTCAGTAGGGAAGCCGCAGATGAAAAGTGTAGACTAGTTACACTTTTTTTCAAATGTCTTGATCTTCTGCACCTTCGTTTTAATGGACATTTTGGGAGTTGATGTAGGTGTTTTGGGATGTACGATTCTACACACACAGATATACACATATAATATATACATACTGTAAATGAACACATTGACGGTATTGCTTGTTGAGAGATTAATAGAAGTGAAGACCCCTTAAGTCTTTGCCTTCTACTCACAAATGTTGTTACTATATAGTAGGATCGGGTTTAGAACTTTGTTTACAGAGGATAAACTCAGTTGAGCAGGGGATCTGGTAAAATAAACATAGAAGATGGCTTACTTTAACCAGGTTATCAAGGCACTATCACTGACTTTTTGATGGGTTGCAGAGTTGGTTTTATAATACTGACTTTTTTTTCTTTCTTTCTGTGATGGCATTTACTGTGATGGAAGCTACTGGTAATTGAATATGAGGAGGTGATAGAAAATTTTTCTGGAAGCCAAATAGATTCATAGTAGTTTACGTCTGAAAGGAACCTTAGGAGTCATTTGTTCCAGTCATCCTATTTGACCTTTGTCACATTAAATCATAAAGATAGTAGAAACTTACTAATTTTGGCAGAGCCAGACTGAACTCAGAACTTAAGATCTCCAGTTCACTGTGTTTCCCTTGTACTGCATATTTTATGTTGTCCACAGTGAGTTAATATTTGGATTTATGTGCTTTCTATTACTTGACCTTAAACTTGCTGAATTTTATACCTGTTATATGTACAGGACACTGTGGTTTATTAGACAATCAAGATGTGAGTTAGTGACCTACTTTTTCCAGTGTCTTGCTAACATAGGTATTTTTTTTAACTTGTCTACATTTTTCTACTTTAGTTCCTGTACTATAAAATTGAGTGACCTGCTTTGCTTTCTCTCATAAACTTGTGAAATGGTCTTCAAGTTTTGTTTGCTGGAGATAATGGTTTTAGTACACAGAATTATACAGTAGCTTTGTAAGGAATCCTAAGTATCATCTAATTTAGCTTCTCATTTTGTAAAGGGGAAACGAGGTTAAGTGGGATGAGTCAGTTGCCCGAGATGTTACAACTTGTCAGTGCCACTCTGCATCTGGAAACCAGGCCTTTCTATCCATGACAGCAGTGTGTTAAGCATGTTTGGAGACAGAAACTGGGACCTGAATTGTGGCTTCCCACCCCTGTGACTTCAGAAAGTTACCTTATTCTCTCTGATCTTTTGTTTTTCTACAAGTTAATCTGCCTCAAGTTGATGCTATATATAAGAAACCTTAAATGCATTAACGAATAATAATTTGCTTGTTGAAAAATTTAGTGTATCTTCAGCGAAATCATTCAGGTGGCATATGTGCCTTTTTTGTTTTTTGTTTTTTTTTTTTAAAGATTTTGTTTATTTGATAGAAACACAGCGAGAGAGGGAACAACAAGCAGAGGGAGTGAGAGAGGGAGAAGCAGGCTTCCCGCCGAGCAGGGAGCCCGATGTGGGACTCGATCCCGGATCTCCGGGATCATGACCTGAGCTGAAGGCAGTCGCTCAACCAACTGAGCCACCCGGGCGCCCCGGCATATGTGCCTTTAAAGAAATCTTTTGTTAAACCCTATGCTTCCCCCCTGACCCCCTTCTGGTAAAATCGTATTTGGGAGCTGCTGAACCTCAGAGACACCATTCTTTTCTTTATAGGATCTTCACTCAGATGTCATTGGTAATCTGTGGTGATGATTTTTGTTGGTGATTAACTTTTTTGTATTCTGATATATTTAAAAATAATATGCTCAGTGAAGTAAAATGAGGGTTGAGGAATAATTTTATCTACTATTTGAATTGGTCTAGTTGGTTTAACTTGATTAAGCTTGTTTATACTATATGGGAAATGAAGTGGTTATTAGATTTCTAGAAGCTTTTTTTGTGACATTCTCTAGAGGGTAACATCAGTTGTAAAGATTCAAGGGATAAAATTTCTCAGAATATATTTTTGTTTTGATTTTTCATTTTGTTTTCTTATCCTTGCTAGTACATCAAGGACTTTCCTGAAGGAAAAGGTACTGGAGGGTGGGCAACAAGAAGAATTTATAGGTGGGATTATAAAATGAAAAAAATTAATGATTTATAGAGAACAGCTTCAGCCATGGAATTTTTTCCTTTCTGCTTTTGGGATAAGAGATGGTAACAATAATAATGATGCTGGTAATAGCTGACATGTATTTCTTACTATGTGTATGGCACTTTTCTTACCAATTTATAATTTTTAACTCTTAATCCCACAGCAGCCCTCTGAGACCCTATAATTCCTGGTTTACATACGAGAAAAGTGAGGCCTTGCAAAGTTGTGTAATTTGCTTGAGGTCCATGCAACTTAGCAAGGGATTGAGCTAGGATTTGTACCCACTCAGTCTCACTCTGGACCCTCTGCTGTATATGGCCTAATTTATTGAGTTACTGAATAAATAGTTTGAGAATTGAAGTACTACTACTTACACTCCAGTTTTGCTACAAGGGTGAAAACTCCAGGCCCCAGGCTTTGGTGCATGGGAGATGCCAGTTAATTTAGTAAATAATGTACTGAACACCTGCTTTGTCCCAGGCATATGAAATTGAATGAAACAGGTGAGGTTCCTGCCCTGAAGGTGCCAGTGCTCAAGGGGGAAATCTGGGAGATATTTGACAGCAAACAAGTAAACAAATAGGGTGATTTCAAATTATTATCAGTAATATGATGAAAATTCCCTGGTGTAGTAGACTGCAGGGATGGAGTTCCACAAAGCTTAGTGTCCTAAAGATTTCATGGGTTTGGATACTGTCCCCCAAACATTTCCCCCTAATTAGCCCACGTCTGCTGGATTTAAGGAGAGTATCAAACAAAAACATGAATTCATTGTGCAGATTTTCAGAGCTGTTGTTTTTCTTTTGAACTTATAATTGGGAGTATGTTCTGTTGTCGAAGAAATAGAGCCAGAGAGAAATACTATTTTTTTTTTTTTTTAAAGATTTTATTTATTTATTTGACAGAGAGAAACACAGCTGAGAGAGGGAACACAAACAGGGGGAGTGAGAGAGGGAGAAGCAGGCTTCCCGCCGAGCAGGGAGCCCGATGTGGGGCTCGATCCAGGGTCTCCAGGATCATGACCTGAGCCGAAGGCAGTTGCTTAACCAACTGAGCCACCCAGGCGCCCCGAGAAATACTATTTTTAAAATATCAAAAAACTATGAAAATGAGGGCAGCCATCAGCCCCTGTGTATGCTAGGCTGTTTGGGCTGGTGGAGTGGTTCCTGGCTGCTGTCCTTCGTGCATTATTGGCAGTTCTGTGTTTGAAAAGTTAGGACTACCGTGTGTCAGCATGTGTTGTCTTCTACCAGTTTTTGTAGGTCTAGGGCAGGATCCTCAAGTCACACATTACTTGAAAGGAGTTCTGCTGTCATACTTTGTTATAATAACAGCTTTTATGTTGAGTGCTTTCTATGTGCCAGACTTATTTATTTGTAAAGAGGAGAAAACTTAAAGGAGTTAAGTCATGTTAAACCCCGGTTGGTCTGACGCTAGAGTTCATGTGATCTTACCTTTTAACTAGATTCGTTTTCATGGTTCACTTCATACTGAAGAACATGCAGGAGTTTGCAAAATTGAACTTCAGGGAGCCTCCTTAATTTCATCCCTTAGGCCAGTAAATTGTCGAGGTTTTCCAGTTCCAAATTTCTGCAGTAATTCGTTTTTACAGAGCAAGTAGTAGAAGGGACAGTGCTTTTACACATGTGTGTAGACAAAGAAAATGTGTTCTGTCAGCCTCTTTTCTGTTTAAATCATTGAATACAATTAGAACTGGTTTAGGAAAATTGTAGATTAACTTGTAAATACTTTCTTGCGTTTCCTTGCTTTTTATTGGGTTTAGTGTCTGTCCATATTATTAATTGAATTTATAGCCTTTAATTTGGTACTTTATACTGTTATGCCAGCCAAATTTTTTAATCTTAGCAAAAGAAAATAAGTGAACTAGAGATTTCTGACTGGCTAGCTATTTGATTTCCACTGTTTCACATTAAATCGTTGTGATGCTGTAGTTTTTGTGATCCCTAACCTCTGAAAATCTTCTATTATGAATTTTGAATAATTATATTTAAAAGTTGTTTTCATTTCTCCTTTTAGTGCACTGTCCAGTTTGATAAACCCTACCCACATTTGTCAGGCCCTTGAAATGCGGCTAGTTTAAATCGACAAATGTTGTAAATGCTGGAAACTTAGTATTGAGGGAAAAAAAATGTGAGGAGGTGCCTGGGTGGCTGAGTCGTTAAGCGTCTGTCCTCGGCTTAGGTCATGATCTTGGAGTCCCAGGATTGAACCCCCACATCGGGCTCCCTGCTTGATAGGAAGCCTGCTTCTCCCTCTCTCACTCTACCTGCTTGTGTTCCCTTTCTAGCTGGGTTTCTCTCTGTCAAATAAATAAAATCTTAAAAAAACAAACAAACATGTGAAATATCCTAGTTTTTTATGTTGATATCTTGAAGATGTTGAAGTGACAATGTTTTGGATCTATGAGATTAAAAATATTAATATTAAGTTTACCTTTTACCATGTTTGGTGAGCTTCCTAGGAAAATTTAAATTATATATGTGACTTGAATTTGTGGTTGGCATTAAATTTCTTGAGCTGTGCCAATATGTGCAATCAGGAACACCAAATGAATTCTCTACTATAAGAATTTACCAACAATTGACCAAACCTGTTATATCTAAATGTTCTTTGTTAGTTTTTTTCCCTTAAGTCTAAAACTGTCCAAATTATATAGTTATTATAGTAAAAGTGTTTATTTAAATACTGGGATCTGTATTGCTTGGGCTTAAGAAAAATCTGTTGCTTGGATAACAAAGTAGATTTATAAGCCTCCTGTGGTGTCCCCTCCCCCCACCCTGGGATACAGCTGTTTTGAGGAAGGTATAATTTAGAGCTTTCATTAGTATAATAGGTGGAAGAAACAAGCTATTGAAAATAATTAGTTTAATGTGATGCTAGTAATACTGGTCATAACGTAACTTCAGTGAGTCAGACTTTATGGGAAGTATAAACCACACTGATTCTTGTTCAAGATATTTTTCTATAGTTTTATTAAGAAAAAATAATTTTAGGGGCGCCTGGGAGGCTCAGTTGGTTAAGCAACTGCCTTCGGCTCAAGTCATGATCCTGGAGACCCGGGATTGAGCCCCACGTCGGGCTGCCTGCTCAGCGGGAAACCTGCTTCATCTCTCACTCCCTCTGCTTGTGTTCCCTCTCTCGCTGTGTTTCTCTCTGTCAAATAAATAAAATCTTTAAAAAAAAATAATAATAATTTGAGGGATGGGTAGGCGGTGAGGAAAAAATAATTTGAAACAAAAGTGAAAAAGTCTCTGGGTTGTTTTTTTTTTTATATATTGGTGAACTTTTTTTTTTGGCTTTAGTGCAGGTTCATATTAAGAAACAGTAGTTTTAGGGCGCCTGGGTGGCTCAGTTGGTTAAGCGACTGCCTTCGGCTCGGGTCATGATCCCGGAGACCCGGGATCGAGCCCCACATTGGGCTCCCTGCTCGGCGGGAAGCCTGCTTCTCCCTCTCTCACTCCCCCTGCTTGTGTTCCCTCTCTCACTGTGTTTCTCTCTGTCAAATAAATAAAATCTTAAAAAAACAAACAAACAGTAGTTTTAACTTTTCTTATTTTCTTAAATTATTAAGCTTCATAAGAGTAGTCTGTTAATAGCCCTATAGTAAGTCTGCTTATAATAAGTATGAGTACTTTACCTGTCTACTATTGTATTATTCTGAAGGAGGTGTAGGATTAATTGGGGTCTCCATAAACTGATTTATAGTGATTTTATGGTTGTTAGTTTTTAAGACATAAGATACCACTATCAAGGTCATGTAGCTAAATTGTGGTTAAAAGTTTTAAAACGTCTGCTCTGTTAGTAGTAGTTGGTTCATTACGTGAGGTCCCTGTCTGCTCCTGGCATCTCTTAGCAGTAGGTGCTTCTTGGTGGACAGTCTCCAGCAGGGAGGAGGATGTGCTGAAGCAAGGTAGCCGTACCACGTTGTAACTTACCTCCCAGTGTTGTTCACTGGCAACACAGTCCAGGAGGAAGTGAATCAGTGGTATATTCTTTAAGTTAGGCTTTTTAAAGGGTTATTCAGCTGGGGCTTTACTTACATAATAAGGTTTTAACATATTTTAATATAAATTTTACAGATCCTTCCGCTGAGGAATTGAGAAGGCTGATGATGTTGCATGGAGGGCAGTACCATGTGTATTATTCCAGATCCAAAACCACACACATTATTGCTACGAATCTTCCAAATGCCAAAATTAAAGAATTAAAGGGGGAAAAAGTAATTCGACCAGAATGGATTGTGGAAAGGTAAGTTTAGTTTTTAATTAATAAGTTTTAAAAATTGAAATACTTTTTATATTATAAAAACTTATCTCCCATTATCTCTTCAGGTGAAAAATAATGTCTTAACAGTGTTGTACTCTTTAACCTCATATTGATAATTTAGGTAACCTAATACGTTAGTTTTCTTGCAACCTCCGCTACTAGGAATTAGGGGAGATGACTACTCAGGTAAGCAGTAGGAAGCAGTGATGGGAAGAGGTTGGCTAAGCATAGTGTTCATTCAGCAAATATTTGTACATCTCTGATGAGCTACATACTTGGGAAATATCAGTGAAACAAAGAACCATTCCCTACCTCTTGGAGCTTATGTTCTATTGGAGAAAACATAGTAAAACAATATTCTTAGTATATGAGTAAATTATATGTTAAAAGTTAATACGTGCTAAGGGGGAAAAAAAGATCAGGGTATTATAGACCTGGAGTACTGGGAGAGGGGACAGAGAGGAAGAGCACTTCGCAGTATTATTAGCATCTGTTTTTTAGTTGTTATATTATGGTTCTTCTGTTGTTGGTTTTGGAATTGATGTTGTAAATCAGCAGCCATTCATACTAACTCCCTAAACTTAAATATATAATCTGAACCTCGGTGATGAGCCATAACTTAAGTGATTGATATTTTGAAATGATATATAATATACATGAGTGTTTGCTAGATTTACTTTGGAGGGAGTGGGAGAGATCCATAGATACTAGGAAAGTGGGCCGAGAAGGGTGCTTGCTGGATGGAACTTGATTTGCTTAGAAAATAGTAGTTTTCATTACAGTTTTTTTCTTGCTTTTTAAACACTTGTTCTTCCTTCTTGCCTTGAATAAAACCAGAGAGAATACAATCGAAAAAGCAACTTGTGGCAGTCATAAGTCTTGAAGTTCACTTGAACAGATTTTATTTCAGTTTGAAGTCAGGCTTAATCATTTATTTTTAAATAACTGATTTATGGCCTGTTTACCTCATTTTTTTATGTATGAAAAGGCAGAGCTAATAAGGCTAACTCACCCAAGACTAGCAGGATTCGGAATCCAGATTTTTCTGACTTCTGTTTAGGTCTGCTCTTTGCCATTTAATTAAGCCTTTTTTTTTTTTTTTTAAGATTTTATTTATTTATTTGACACACACACACAGAGGTCACAGGTAAGCAGAGAGGCAGGCAAAGAGAGAGGGGGAAGCAAACTCCCTGCTGAGCAGAGAGCCCCATGTGGGGCTCGATCCCAGGACTCTAAGATCATGACCTGAGCCGCAGTCAGAGGCTTAACCTTACTCTGAGCCACCCAGGAACCCCTTAATTAAGCTTATTATAGATGAACTGGCCATTGTAGACATGGATTAGCCTGGGCATATGTCTTAATAAAAATAAAATAAGCGCCCAGTGTCTACATGTCCTAGCATGGAACCCTTTTAGGCAGTCACGTACTGTTTTCTTTCATGCTCTTATTGCAATCTGGTTCATCTCTTCTTAATAGTGTTTTTATGAGATTTTTCATACTTAAAAATTTAAACATTATTTTAGTTATTTAATGGATGGTACATCTTTTCTGTTTTCCTGGTTTTAGTTTGAGCAGTTTAAAAAGTAGCTACCACTTCTAAGTGTGTAGGTTGATAACTGCTTTGATTAGAATTCCCTGATGTCTGTGTATGTGCCATTAAACCTGAGTTCATGCAGGCGTGCTTATAGGGCCACCACCTCTAAGAGGCAGGGGAGTCCCTTAGTGGAGAAGCCTGGGCGCGTTAGTTTTAGGTAGGCAATCATTCCACTGAACCCTTTGCCTGGCAAATCTTACACTTTCCTGTAGTATATTGTAAATTAGGGATATTCAAATTTTTGTCATAATCTTCTTCAGACAATTTAATGTTGACATTTGAAGTAGAACAGTTCATGAGAAGGTGCTGTGAAGGTGCTCCTGCCTCCTCAGCCTGGCAGTGCCATGGAGCACAGTTCGACAGCACTGTGCTAAGGTAGTAAAGGCTGATTTAGTTTTTTTTGTTCTTCGTTTTTTGTTGATTCTTTTGTAGCAGGGGACCCTGCCTCTTTGGGTAGGTTCCCACATGGGTGTACTGGCAGTGAGAGATGATCGTCGTTGCAGTTCATGCCAGCTCATGGGGGGTCTCCTGGTGGCGGTGACTGGTTGATTCCCAGTCAGATCTGCCCTCTGTTTTTGAGCTCCCAAACTAGAAGTGTTAGCACATTTGTTAGGTACTTAGGGTACTATGAAGAGCTCGTACTTCATATGGACTAGAAGGTTGTTTCTAAGTACATTTACCAGTCATATTAGAGTGCTTATTCAACTCCAAAGTTGATTTGACTTCATGTCCTGATTGTTTTCATTTCTTTTGTGTTTTTTATCTTGCCTCAGTTTATATTCTTCATAGAAAATGTGTATGACTCTAGTTTCTCGTACAGATTTGCCTTCTTTTTTGGTATCATTTACATTTTTTTTCTCACAGTACTACAGAGTTCTTCTGAAGTTATTCCTACTTGGCTAACTAACCAAGAGAAACAGTTCAGACTATCCCCCAGTGGCTTTTAGGTAATACTGTATCAGGAAATACGTTCTTGGTCTTCAAGTATTTAAGAATAAATAGTTTACTGTCAGTATCAATAATAAGAAAACACCTTGTACCCTGTAAGAGAAAGGGCAAGAAGTTGTATACATATTTTCATAGCCGTTTATTTCCCTTCCTCAGATCATAGTGTGGAAACTGGGTATCCTCATCCGTTTTAGTTATTCTGGAAGTATTTCATATGTGAAATGAGATTTGAGAAAAGTCTTAGTGATTCTCTATGAATTGTTTGAGGGGGAATTGTGGTAAATATTGAAGTCATGATGATTAAAATATGTAAACTGCATGCAGTTTTATCATCCTACGCTACAGTTATTTTTCCCCCTCATGTAAGGTTGTTGCCCACTGACTTTTAAAAGTTCAGATGTCTTTTATGCCTATTCTTACATGTTTAAGGAAGATTAATTTTCATTAGAGCCACTAAACCAGAGGGAAAGGAATAAGCTGGAAAACAGGGGGCTCATTGTTGGTGAAAAACTCCCATCATTCAGATGTTGATTTTTCATGAAGCTTATTTTCCCCAAGTATTGAACACTTCAGTTAGTGTTTCTTTCTTTGTTTCAGCATCAAAGCTGGACGACTGCTGTCCTGCATTCCCTATCAACTCTACAGCAAGCAGTCCAACATGCAAAAAAGTCTCAACTTTACTCCTGCGTGCAAAGCTGAGGAACCTGGGCCAGGTCCAAGCAGTGCGGCCAGACAGCTCAACAACAGGGTGTAAGTTTGTTTGCATGGCGGGGGCTGCAAAGCTGGGTTTTAGCAGCGGTTACAGCCCCTGCTTTGCCGAAGATAGAAACAAACACAAAACCTGGCCATTCGTTTATATTAAACATGTTCAAATATGTGTGTGAGTGTCTTACCTAAAAAGTATTTTTATTGTGAAAGTTACATAAATAAAATGTAAATAAGAAAGCTTTTCCAGTCATTTTAGAGTCTCATAGTAAACTAATGGATCGTAAGTTAGAAGTAAAATTTCCCATGAGTTTTCCTGAAAGTAATTATTTTCATGTAAGCAATTTGTTACGGAATGTTGCTTTCTCAAAAAACTGAACTGCCAGGTATAGTTTTGTTGTATGCTAATATACATAATGAAAATGTTCACACTTCCAGGTGGTTTTTGAAGATTTCCAAATTCTTAGCAAGTTTACATATGTAAATATTTTTATAGCAATAAAAATTTACTTGGTGACTCTCAGTGTTATGGTTAGAGGTAACTCTAGACTTGAGTCCATGTGGCAGGTTTTTAAAAATACACTGATTAAGCTTTAATTGCAATAATCTTGGGTAAAGTGGTTTCATGATTAATTGGTGTGTTGCCTTAACGTGCATATCAGGTGGTTCATTATCATTAGCCTTCTCCTTATTAAATTGCTTGCTTTGGGAGTTGGTTATATTTCTTTTTAAAGGCCAGGAGTCTAATTAACCTGGGTGGATCCGATGTCACTACCTTCCTTAGTTTTTGTTATTGTCACTTGTTTTTTAGCTTTTGTTCACTTATAAGCATATTCACGTGTTTTTCGCATGACCTGATGCTTCTGATTTTTTTTTTTTTTAGTACCGTTTTGTGTACAACAAAAAATATCAGGAAGTCTTTTTGAGTGCATAACTTTGTATCTTTTTCTTATCCACACTAATAAAAATAGAAGAGACATGTTTTTTTGAAATTCTTTGTGTCAATTTTAGCAAGAACTTAATCCTATTAGATTGTACTTTAAAAAAATTTTTTTTTTTTAGGGCGCCTGGGTGGCTCAGTGGGTTAAAGCCTCTGCCTTCAGCTCAGGTCATGATCTCAGGGTCCTGGGATCGAGGCCCACATCGGGCTGTCTGCTCAGCAGGGAGCCTGCTTCCTCCTCCTCTCTCTCTGCCCGCCTCTCTGCCTACTTGTGATCTCTCTCTCAGAAAAATAAATAAAATATTTTTAAAAAGATTTAAAAAAAATTTTTTTTTTATTTTTTAAACAGATTTTTATTTATTTCACAGAGAGAGAGATCACATGTAGACAGAGAGGCAGGCAGAGAGAGAGGGGGGAGCAAGCTCCCTGCTGAGCAGAGAGCCCAACCCAAGGCCTCCATCCCAGGACCCTGAGATCATAACCTGAGCTGGAGGCAGAGGCTTTAAACCCACTGAGCCACCCAGGCGCCCTAGATTGTACTTTTTAATACATGTATACTTTTGCCTAGTGTATATTGCCAGTGATATATTTCAACTACAGCTACTTTATGAATATCCATTCGTCTGGGCTGAAAAACCACAGTGCAGAAAGAATGTATATTAGCAGCGTGCTTACTGCCAGTATATGCAATTCTCTTGCTTATGTTGTTGGTATACATGGAAAGAGTCTTTACTGTTTGTGACATTAGAAGACTAGACATCAGGCTTTTCTGATTTACTTGACTTTTGTTCTCTGTGATTTTTATTTTTGGTATATTCAGTACATTTTATAAATTCCTTTGAAATTCTTTTATGTGACTTTTTGTTTCCTTGCTTTCTCTTTATTTCAAGGGCCAGACACCTAACAGATTAGGTTTTCTTTCCTTCCTCTTTTAATCGTTTCCTGTTGGTCATCTTTTTTCCCTTTCACTGGCATGCTCATCTGTGAGGATTGGAGCTAATCAGAGTTGGCGGCATATTCCATGAGATGGTTCAGCCAGACAGAGCCAACCCAGAAATGGGTGGGAATGTTTTGCATCTGACTCATGTGTGTCTTCTCTGTGTGTCAACTCTGTTGTTACTAATATGTCTTGCTAGTATTAGGGTGAGGGCCTTTAAGGTAAACCTGGTGATACTGTGGCAACCTCACCAGTGCCGGAGTGCTATGTATTAGGCAACCTTCTCTGGAGCTTGAACTGTAATTGGATTAATGGTGAGGGTATTTCCAAATGGAATGAATTACTGTTCTGTAATTCAGGTTTTTGTATTTGTTACTTAGTTTCTGTGAATGGAGATGAATTTTGTCTTTATTATAGAGCATTACCAAGCAAACATCTAGTGGAGTCATAGTGTGGATTTAGCAGAACATTTGTCATAGGTCTTGCATTTATAAACTTGTCATCAGGAAAGTTGGTCCAGATTGCCTTGGACTCCCCTGGCGTCTGAATATGGTTTTCTTTCCTCTGTTAATAAGCTAGTGTCCTCATTGTTCTAGGTATGTTTTTTTCTGAATTACCCCTATACATTAACCTGGTTCTTACTTTTTATCTCCTCATGCAACCTTTGGCCCCAGTGGTGGATGAGTACATATGTGCATGTGGTCTGCCGGTCTGCCTGAATGGACTGTAGCAGTATTGGGTTGGAGGTGTCGAGCAGTGCCTTACAGAAAACTAAAACTAGGAATAATCATTCAAATGAAGTTTCTTATCCATTTTTGTGGGAGCTTTTTATATTGAGTCCCATAATTTATTGACTCCCTAGTGAATGCCAGACACTGTGCTTCAGATTGGATATTTAGAGATTACAGGTTCCATTTAATTTTTAGTGGGAAAAGCAGTTGAAAATTTTATTTTTCTTCAATCTGAGATTCCATTGTATTTCTTCTTTGGGAGTGTTTGAAGTTTGAAAAAAACAAACCCTAAAAGACTTTATGTTCTAGAATTTTCCTATTTACCTTGCTACTTTGGTTGAGCTAAGAATTACCTTTGTTGGAAGGAAAAGAATATAAAACTTATGGCTTCATTTTTTCAGAGAAATGTTCAAGTGCGTATCTCTAAGACCATGTTTACATTAAAAATTGTTTTAGCCGGAAAGTCACATTAATTGAAATTAAATCTTCTTTCCTGCTATAGAAATCACATAATTAAGAAGATTGAGACAGAAAATGAAGTCAAAGTGAATGGAATGAACAGTTGGAATGAAGAAGATGCAAGAAATGATTTTAGTTTTATGGAGCTGGAGCAGATCTTTCCAGGAAGGAAACAAAACGGAATTCCGCATCACAGAGACGACGCTGCCGTTTTTAATGGACACACTCCGAGCTCTAATGGTGCCTTAAAGACGCAGGATTGCTTGGTGCCCGTGGGCCACAGTGTTGCCAGCAGGCTCTCTCCAGACTCTGCCCGGCAGGAGGAGCAGGCTGGGAAGAGCAGCACTGACTTCAGAGACTGCGGGGTGCAGCAGTCCCAACAGAGCGCCAGAGACACAGATACCGTGCGGAATCCACACAGAACTAATTCCTTCTCCTTATCATCTTTGCACAGTAACACTAAAATAAATGGTGCTCACCACTCTGCTGTTCAGGGGCCTTCAAGCACAAAAAGCACTTCTTCAGTACCTAGTCTTAGCAAGGCAGCACCTTCAGTGCCATCCAAACCCTCAGATTGCAATTTTATTTCAGACTTCTATTCGCGCTCAAGACTGCATCACATATCCATGTGGAAGTGCGAACTGACTGAGTTTGTCAATACCCTGCAAAGACAAAGTAGTGGTGTCTTTCCGGGAAGGGAAAAGTTAAAAAAAATGAAAACAGGCAGGTCTGCACTTGTTGTAACTGACACAGGTAGATACTACTCAAATTGTTTTCTTAAGAAACAGTCATGCTTGACCACTTTGTTCTTACGCTGGCAGGGGTATTTTGATCAGTACTAAGCTCTCCTCATAAGAGTCTTTAGGAATATCAGGATATGTAAGTTACAGTAAGCCTGGCAGAGTATAGAAAGCTTTCTTATCTATTGAAGTATTTTTTACAAATTTAGATTTAAATGTTGCTAATTGAATATTTTTAGGTAATTTAAAGAGCAACAGGGTTGAGATTCTGAGCATTCGTTCTTCATGTAGACTTCGTCCGTTGTTGGAGCTTTGAACTGTGTAAAATATTACGTGTATTCTATTCGGTGCATAAACTCCTGTAAGAATAAATTGGTTCGGCAAGAGTAACTGTTAATTCCAGAAGCTGGCATCTTAATGATTTTTAAATTATTAAATAACTGACATAATAGCTATTGTAATTATAGTGGTAAACTTGTAGTGAGAGTATTTTCACGTAAAAGTAGATGGGTTAATTGTATTTTGTTTTTTAATACTTGTCTTCAGAAACAAACAAAACCAACAATTACAGTCTATATTTCTGTGCAGTTGTTATCGATCAGTATCTGCTTTGAGGTTTGCGATGCTTTTTTGCAGACTATATGGTTTGGTTTTGTTTGGAGAGAGATCTCAGATTATCTAATAGTACCTCTGAACTTCATAGCTGTGGAAACTGAGGTATAGAGGGAAGCTCCTGGTTCTGCCCTAGAAAGTGATAGATCTTCTCTGTGTGGGTTTTTTTCTGTTATGTTTTGTTGTGTTTGATGTATTCCTAAATGCTTTTTGTTACTAATGAAATATTTCAGAATAATGTTATATAGATTATCCATACATCATCCCTTGACCTTGTATGGTGAAGGTCATTTAATTTTGAAAGCTTCAGAGAGCGATTGCAAATGATTAATTTTCATAGTGTATGAAAGCATTCAGTAGGTATATGGTATATGCATTCTGTACTACTTAAAGCAGTTATTTTGGGTTGTTTACATTATGCTTATATAATACTTTTATACAGCAGAATTATGATTGTTAAGATTTATTTTATAAATCATTTCTTGCGATAATGCAGGGGATAGCAAGGAAGTGCATGGCTTTGGAGTTTGATCATATAGCCTGAATCTGAATCCTGATTGCCACTCTTAGACTGCAGGACCGCGGGCCAGTTAGTTCACCTCTCAGGGTCTCAGTTTCGTCTTCACAGTGGAGCGATGGGTAGTCCATGGTGCCTACTTCATGGGCTTCCGAGCTTAGGGAAGATAACATGAACAAAGGCTCAGTGCCTCCCATGTGGTGAGAACTTGGCAGATGCTTTCATAGTCACTGTTTGGTAAATGGAGTAGTCTGAACCTTTGGGGAGTAAAAATGTAAGTTTTGGGAGACCTATCATGAAGACCTACTTTCAGTGCTAGTATTTATCAGAAGACTCCTTTATGAGATTATAACCTTTTTTTTTTTAATAACTTTTTTTTTTTTAAGATTTTATTTATTTGACAGAGAGGAACACAAGCAGGGGGGTAGTGAGAGAGGGAGAAGCAGGCTTCCCGCCGAGCAGGGAGCCCGATGTGGGGCTCGATCCCGGATATCCGGGATCATGACTTGAGCCGAAGGCAGTCGCTTAACCAACTGAGCCACCCAGGCGCCCCGAGATCAGAACTTTTTATAAGCTCCAGGTTCTTATTTCCAAGATTTGTGTACCTTGGACCAGGATGAGGGAAAAGGGCTAAGGATGAAACTGATAAAGAATCTAGCTTCTTCTTGTGGCTGAATTGGTTAAAATAGCCCTGATAAATCAAAATATGTAGCTCAGAGGCATTAGAAGGCAGTCTTTTAGGAGAGGACACTCTGCTTTATCTTCTTGAAAGTGGCATATATCTTCAGAGCTGTTTTTTGATAGTGATTAATGGTCTAAGGAAGAAAGTTCATATACACTTACATACACACACACACACACAGATTAAATGTAGATTTTTGCGCTGTATCTAGGGCAATGGTGTGATGGCATGAGGGCTCAAATCAGATTGCCTAGGGATTGATGACCAGCTCAACCTCTTCTTACTGGCTGCATAACATAATTATTAATATACCATAGTATTAATCTGTAGAGTGGGCACAATAAGATTACTTATCTCAGAAATACTGTGAGAATTTAAGTACACATTAACCTCTTAAAATAGTGCATGACACCTGCCACACACTCAATAACAGTCGCCATTTTTACTGTTTTTTTTTTAATCAAGGACTGTTTGTAGACTACATTTAAAACATTATCAGTATTATCATTTAAAGTTCCTTAGCTCCGTGTAACTAAATATTTGAAAACACCTTTATACGTTTTAATAAAATCTTTGGCACACAGAAATAAGTCTTAAGCATTTAGACATACTTTTGATTAAAGACTTAATTATTAGAATATAGGTTAGGAGAACATGGTATCTTCATAATTGATTTCAAATTATACTTGGAAACTAAATGTATCTCTGGATTACTTTTAGAGCAAAAGAAACTGAAATTTGATGTCTCGAGGTGGTAGAAATGGTCTGTAATAGAGTCTGTATTTTTTTTTTTTTTGAGACTTCATTCTACTCATAGGCACTTAAAAATATATTTTTAAAAATTAAATAGACCTGCTTTTTTTTAATTACTAAAAATTAGTTTGGGGTTTGAATGTTCTCTTTTTCCTTCTAGGAAATATGTCAGTATTGAGTTCACCCAGGCATCAGAGCTGTATAATGCATGTTGATATGGATTGCTTCTTTGTATCAGTGGGTATACGAAATAGACCAGATCTCAAAGGTCTGTATTCTTATTTATATTTTAAGAAAATTGATAATATTGCTAGATGTTCTAAAGGATCTAAAAATCTTCTTTGAGAAATATTTATTCTAGTTTTTCTTGGCAAAGTAAATTCCTGCTTCCAAATTTTCTGGACTCCATTATCAAGAAAGATAAAAGGAAATTAGAAATGCTTCTTTCTCTCTAAAGAGGTCAGGTCTTTAGGGAAGAATACTCCTTTTTACTTGAAGGATATGTCATCTAAGACTAATGTAGACTGGTATTGGACATTTTCTGTATTTTTTTTATATATTTACTGTTACTTTGTTATTAAATTGAAATTTTATGGTAGCGGATGTTTGCAGCTTTCTCTCTCTTGAATAAATAACTTGGTTAACTCCTGGTGCTAGTGCACATTCCAACCTTTTGGTTAGAGAATAATTTTGTGTTATTGAATATTGCTAAGACATGCCATCATCTTTGTTTTAAGGGACTTGGTTCAGGTATTTATGAGCTAGGCAGTACTTTTTTTTTTCTTTTTCTTTCTTTCTTTCTTTTTTTTTTTTTTTTTTTTTTTTTTTTTTTTTTTTTTTTTTTTTTTTTTTTAAAGATTTCATTAATTTATTTGACAGAGAGAGATCACAAGTAGGCAGAGAGAGCAGAGGAAACAGGTTCCCTGCTGAGCAGAGAGCCTCACACGGGCTTCGATCCCAGGACCCCGAGATCATGACCTGAGCTGAAGGCAGAGACTTTAACCCACTGAGCCACCCAGGCGCCCTTTTTTTTTCTTTTAATATTTTATTTATTTGAGAGACAGAGAATGAGTGAGAGAGAGCATGAGACGGGGAAAGGCCAGAAGGAGAAGCAGACTCCCTGTGGAGCTGGGAGCTCAATGTGGGACTCGATCCCGGGTCTCCCGGATCATGACCTGAGCTGAAGGCAGTGGCTTAGCCAACTGAGCCACCCAGGCACCCCTAGGCAGTACTTTTAAAAACATTTATTCTGGGTTTTTCAGTAGTTGTCTCTGTGCCTGAAAGATGTTAACTATTAGCATTTTTTTTCCTGAGAGTCTGTTCTTTAAGGAGAGCACAGAAGCTGCTGGGCTGATACCAGTGCTTTATTTTTGTTATGAGTATCAGCTACTGCTTTAGCTTTGAAAGGAGTTTAGAATGTTAAAGAATTGGGCTTAGCCTGATGAGTCACTGTGATGGATAATTTTTGTTCTGACAATAAATGTATTAACATATATATGAAATATCGGTGCTATTGATTTACAAGTTAACAGTTCTCTTGTAATTTAATGCACCCAAAGGAAAAGATACATGAAAGATTTTATAATTAAACCAAAAACTAAGGGACTATATTCTCACATTTGATTATATAATAGGTCAGAATGTGGTCCCTCTGCATATGTATTTGTTTCTCTTGCTGTAAAATTGAAGGATTAGTTTAGATGTTACTTTACTTTTCTGATATGAGAAATATAAAACATCTAAATATAGGTGGTTTTTCTTTCCCTCTCCCACCCCACTAATTCGAATCTAGGATCAGAGTTGACTTGTTTTCTACTGCAGGAAACCAAACAAAAACAATGAGAAGCAAAGTGATAGCATTGCTTTTAAGTTGAATAAATATATCAAAGTTGTCATCAATAGTTTACTTTGGCGGGGGTGTTGAGAAACTTAGATGATCTTTGTATTGTAACATAACTTTTAAAAATTTTAGCTCCTTTATGGATTAATGCCTTCAAGAAAGCTAAAGAAAAAAATGTCGTATTTTTAAAATCTTGTGAAAGATACTCCTTCACATGTTGTCAGTGCTAACATTCCTGTACTAACATTTAAAAATAATTTTTTTCTTTTTCTCACAGGCAAACCAGTGGCTGTTACAAGTAACAGAGGCACAGGAAGAGCACCTTTACGTCCTGGTGCTAACCCCCAGCTGGAGTGGCAGTATTACCAGAATAAAATCCTGAAAGGCAAAGCAGGTACAAATGAGCTCTCTCTGAAGTCACAGTGCTCCTGTTGAAGACGTCTGGGTTTTGCTGCTGGTATTCTTGTTACAGAAACGAGAGAGTTGAAATAATTAGCTTTTTCATGCAAGGGTTTTAAAGGTGTCAGTGACCTGGTAAAGCAAAATCTCTGTGTAATATAAATGACTCGTTCATACCCCTGCTTCGTTGAGCTAGATGATGACATGTTCCCGGGACAGAGAATGAAGAATGTTTTATAACGTGGGATTAGTTTGCTTTGTATATACATTTAGATTGGGAATGAAAATAAAATCCTGGACATCACCTTGTGGAAGCTTCTAGACCGGAGAGTTAATTACTAGTTGTTTGGTCAGTGATCACAGTAGACACTAAAGTTCATGTTGCTGAAGATTTGTTTGAGTCAGTGAGTGGAATGAAAAACCGCAGGATTTTGTTCATTGGAATAAGAAGATGAATACGAGAAAGCATTCCCTGTGTCTTTGCTGACCTGCTTTAACATTTTCTTGCCTTGCTGGATTTTGAATTTTTCCATTAATAAATAAAAATCATAACTTTCACAATACTATTAAGATTTTTATATCTATTCCCCCCCCCAGTAAATTCCCTGAGAAATATTTGTGTAGAAATTAAATTCTTTGTCACTGATTAGTTTTCTCATGGATGTCTACAAAGCCAAAAAAATTTTTAAATTAGTTTACCAGAAAAATATTGATCAGAAAATAGTCAGAAGTTCAGTAAACAGTGGAATGGAAGGCAAGTAGTTAAATTTCATCCTGATTATTTCTGGTCCCTAGTTTTCAGTTATGAAAACTTGGGATTATTTTAGAAATCATTTCATTGAAAAGACAAAAGGAAAGCCAGTGGACATTTCTGAGGACCTTTTTTGGGATTACAGTCTTTTTTTTTGGCTGTGATTATGGTTACATGGTATGAGTACAAAACATAAATACGTCTTTATGCTTCATGTGTACCAGTATTTTCCAGATTTCCTAAAGCTTTTCTTGGTTTTTAAATCTTTTAAATTAAGAGATTTTTTGAGATTCTTGTATTTTGTTTGTCATGAGTAGGTCTTGGGGTAGCCAGAGTACTGGCGTCGTTAACTGTTGTATTGTGGTATGCGACAGTATGGGTAGTTACTGGTTGGATGGTTTTGTGGTAGGTTGGTTTTTCTTTTTGTATTTTCCGTTGCGGCATTAAAAAGATGAAATCTTAAGTTCTAGAAAACAAATAAATAGCTAAAGGAAATGTATAATACTTGTTAACTACTGGGTACTCTGTGAAAAAGTCACTGAATGAACGTTGAAAGAAGGAAAAATGCCTTGGACGTAGCATTTGGTAATGCCGGTCAGTTCCCCAGCACCCAGTTCCTCTGGTGGGTAGAATCTTGTGTTTGCCGTGCGCTTCTGTAGTTTCGGCAGTCACCATCCAGAAGTTTGGCCTTGGCAAGCGCACGTTCTTTAGGAGTAGCAGAGAACGAGTCCTCTTAGGTCTTTCCTTCCTTCACAGGTGATCTGACCATAGGCAGTTCATTAACAGAATACAGTTGTTGGCTACTTAGTTATCTTCATCAGTTTAGCCACTGGATTTTCATAACATTGTAATGACCTTTTATAATTCACATCTCCTCCACCTCTAAATGTGGGTGGTAAGTTTAGAAGGTAAATATTAGGAGCGATATTCAAAATTCACTTGCCATTGAAAACTGTCAAAAAGAGATGTTTTTGTCACTAGAAAAAATGAATATGATACTTTGCATTTTATATTCTTTCTTTAACTTGCTATCATTCACTTTTATTTCCTAAGCCTTTGACCCATTAGGAGCTTACCAAAATATTTATGACATGAAAGAACAGATTGTCCTTTATTATACAGTTTGGTTGCACCTAACCTTGTACTTAGAACTTGTGTTTTCAATGTCTTTGTTCTTCTTTCCTTGTTACTCTGATCTTTCTTTCTCTGGGTCCTTATCAGTCATGACGTCAGATTTTAAAGTACCGAGGATCAATTTGGGAATTAGAACCTTTGGCTTCTGCACACTAGCTTTTAAAAAAAATCCAGTTCTGATGTTTCAGCTTGTACATCTAGGCAAAGTATTAGAACAGATAGCATCTTCAGCCCTTTATAGGTAGAAACTTAGTTTCTTATTTATCATATTCAAAAACTCTTTGTCTAAACGGACCAGTGTAACCAGGTGCTCTCCATCCATGGCTTCCTTTGGAAGATGCTTCTCAGTGATAGCCTCATTATTTGGAATCCATTTATACTTAAGAATTTGTGGTTGGGGCCTTTACCTCTTCCTGGATTCCAGCACGCAGATGTTTTCTTATCCCTTCAACAACTTCAGTGTTCGTTCTAAAGAACAACAGTTTTTAAAATCGTGTTAGTTGTAGATTTATTCTCAGCGATTTCTTTTTCACAGACTTGGGTCCTGGCTTCTGATTTCTCCAACCGTTCCTCCACATTCTTCATGTGCCCGTCTAGTTTGTCAAGTTTTGATGAGCAGTTCTCTACTTTGCCCTCCAGTGAGGACAGTGTGTCCCTGAATTTCCCTGAGTCTCCCTTGAAGCAACTCACTGCGCTCGTGGAGGGACCCACGCACTCTGCTGCACTGTGGAAAAGGTCAGCCAGCCCAGGGAAGAGAAGACACGAGGTGGTGCTCTCAGGCAGGGCATTGGGAGCCCAGGGACCACAGACACTGTTCTCACCTCAAGCATGATTTGTCTGTAATTTTCAAGACAAGTATTGTAGATTATTTGACTGGACCGTCAAATATAAGTCCCTTAGCTCCCCAACTTTTAAGGCACAAGGTCATGGTTATACCTGTGAACGGCAGCTGGTTGTGACTCTTTCAGCTTCAGCTCTCTTTGTTTTTGTTTGGTTTAGTAGCAACCTCTCTTGAACTGTGAATACTGACAATCCTGAAATTCTTGCAGATTTTCAGCTTAGAATAGTGGACTATGAAAGCGGATGTATAGCCTTCTAAGATGCTTCAGGAAAACGAAGAAGTCTGCTCTGCATTCTGTTCTTAATTTGTCATGGTGTAGCATATGTTTATCATAATACATTCGGAATCATGGCTCAAATTATATACTTTGCTGTTTTAATTTTTGAGGCAAGTGGGATTTGAGCCCATTAAGATGCCAAGTCCTTAGAGTTTGGTTTGCATTGATGCTTTGTGTGTATGGATGCCAGAATCCAAAAACGTTATGTGAGTTGAAGAGTGGGTAAAAGATGTTGACAGTTTCTGGAGTCAAACCAGGAAGATCTGTTTTAGCCCACAAATTTGCCATATGTTTCTGGTGGTGCTTTAACTTGGCTGATTTCTCATGGAACATTACGTCTGTGAAAGCAAAAAAGAGGTACTAGGTTTGCTAGTTACATGCTGTCCTAATGTACTCCAGATAGGCTTGTCTGGAATTAATTGATATGGTATATCTTGGCTTGTTTTACTAACTCGTGGCATTTTTGTTTATGGTATTAGAAGTGTGGGTGAGATTGTGTTTTAAGAATATATGTTTTTAAAGTATATTCTTAGAACGTTAGTAATATCCCAAAAGACCAGGAACTGAGGTTGTGTTTTAATCTTTCTCAGTTGTTAGTGAAGCTAAAGGTGGTAATGGAAGTAGTGGCATGTACTCGGTGCTCTCTAGGTAGGTGCTTTAATAATCCGTGTGACGCTGTAAATTTGGCTTGATCCTAAGAAGTACTAGCGAGTGGTACTCTTTAGGCTAGAGTTGTTTTCTGTAAAGCAGTTGCTGTTCTGACACACGTGAATGTTCTTAATTCAGCGTGTATTTTTAAACCATTAAGGAGAATTTATTGGAAGGGGGCCAGTGTCATGAGGCTCTTTTACCTGGTGTGTGTTCAAGTGAAAAATCTTAAATTCAGGATGAAACCTCTTTATGGTGTGTGACCTGCTGAATTGTTGGATCGAATGACCTGAAGGAAATTGGTGTTTGTTGTGCGTGGTGTCAAGTAGGTTTCAGTTTTGCAGGCAGTTTATTTAGGAAACAGCAAAGAACATTCAGAGAAATGTGCATTTTCCATTAACTGTTTCCCATTACAGGGGGCTGTGTAATCCTTTCAAGAATATAGGAGGGGATTCATCATCCTGATAACTTTTCATCTTTTTTTCTCAAGAGACTGTTAAAGGGATAGTTTATATTTATCTTGTGATATATTTGGTGAAAACAACAACCGCAAACAAACCTTTTTTCCCACCCAACACTTTGAATTTATTATAAGGTTTTGTCTGACTGCTGGTGAAGTATATAATGGAAGCAAACCATTTTAGAGCTATAGGATTTCTTTTATTAAGTAAGAAGACCAGCACCAATGGATATAACTATATTTGGAACGTATTAAACATTTGTTTATGAAAGGAATGGAAAATATATTTTTTGAGTGGAAGTTAAGGGAAACAAGTTTTTAACGTATAATCATTAAATTTTATTATTTTTAAAGCAGAGATACCAGACTCATCATTGTGGGAGAATCAAGATTCTGCACAAGCAAATGGGATTGATTCTGTTTTATCAAAGGCTGAAATTGCCTCTTGTAGTTATGAAGCCAGGTATGTGGAAATTAAGTGTGTTGTAATCCTTATAAATAATTTACTTAATCATTTTTACAGACTCTTTTGAAGTGGATTCAGATGTACCAGTCAGGCCTGTGTTACACACATTTTATGGGAAGAAATATTTCAGAGCTTCATCCCTTCACTTCTTGTTTCCTTTCACAAATGCTAGGTAACTTTAAATAAATACCTTAGTTTCCTGATGAGTCAGTACATCTGACAGTGGAAACCAAAAGAAATTGGACGTTGTCATTTTTTTTTTTAATTTTATTTATTTATTTGAGAGAGGGAGAGATAGAGCACAAGCAGGGAGAGGGAGACACAGACTCCCCATTGAGCAGGGAGCCTGATGTGGGGCTTGATCCCAGAACTTTGGGATCATGACCTGAGCCAAAGGCAGATGCTTAACTGACTGAATCACCCAGGTGCCCCATGGACATTGTCATTTTTAAACAATTATCTTTTGAAGTATGGAATTAAAGAATTAGATTTTTTTTTTTAAAGATTTTATTTATTTGACAGAGAGAAACACAGCGAGAGAGGGAACACAAGCAGGGGGAGTGAGAGAGGGAGAAGCAGGCTTCCCGCCGAGCAGGGAGCCTGATGTGGGACTCGATCCCGGGTCTCCGGGATCATGACCTGAGCCGAAGGCAAGTTGCTCAATCAACTGAGCCACCCAGGTGCCCCAAGATTTTATTTAATTATTTGACAGAGAGATCACAAGTAGGCAGAGAGGCAGGCAGAGAGAGGAGGAAGTAGGCTCCGGACTGAGCAGAGAGCCCGATGTGGGACTCGATCCCGGGTCTCCGGGATCATGACCTGAGCCAAAGGCAGTCACTTAACCAACTGAGCCACCCAGGCGCCCCCAAGAATTAGATATTTTAAAAAATGTTTTAAAAGATTTTGTTTCTTCATTGAGAGAGGGAGAGAAAGGGAAAGAATCCTAAGCAGACTCCACACTGAGTGCAGAGCCCAGCATTGGGTTTGATCCCATGAGCCTGAGATCATCACATGAGCCCAAATCAAGAGTCGAACTCTAAACTGAGTGAGCTACCCAGGTGCCCCAAAGAATGAGATATTTTTTTAATGGGAGAGGGCCTTAGTGTTCTCTGATCTAATTATTCTCTTTTTATAAAAGCTAAGAAAAATCCCTTGAAATTTAAAACTCCTAGCACTTAGTATTTTCTTCAAAATAATGTTAAAACTTGATCACCTGTTAAATTACAAGTAAATAATCCCATATTGATATACTCAGTAATCTCCTCACTTAAAATTGTAGAGCATTGTCAACTCATTAGTATGAACTTCGTAAATCTTTATCTTACTGCAAGCTTAACTTTCAGGACAATGGGCTGTTTCAGTGCAAGAAGAAACAAACATACATGTACGTGTTCTTCAGACTTAAAAAAAAAATCATTTAAAAATAATCAACTGTAATAGTTGTAAAACTAGAGGGAGTAGTAATGAATTGATTAATTTAAAAGAACAATCTTTATTATTTTTCTTTCCTCGTAACAGAACAGATGTTTTTACCTTTATAACAGCAAGCATTTACACATTGTTGAAAGTATTTAATAATCAACAGAGTCCTCTACCAGTTATATTTTTTCAGTCTGTTTTCTTTTTTTTTTCTCTTTTAAAGATTTATTTATTTGACAGAGAGAGAGATCACAAGTAGGCAGAAAGGCAGACAGAGAAAGCAGAGGAAACAGGCTCCCTGCTGAGCAGAGAGCCAGACGTGGGCCTCGATCCCAGGACCCTGAGATCATGACCTGAGCTGAAGGCAGAGACTTAACCCTCTTAGCCACCGAGGCACCCACTGTTTTCTTTATAGCTTTTTCATTCATACTTATCTTTGTTATTGAGGTATAAGTGATATACAACATTATATTAGTTTCAGGTATACAGCATAATGATTTGATATATGTAACATTTTTCAGTCCTGATAAAAAGTTGGGATTGTTCAAGCAAATCTAATAAGAACAAAAAATAATTTCAACATCATCTAACCGAAATAGTTTAAAATCTTGCCAGTTATTTTAATAAAAAGATACTTAAGAAAAATTTATAATCAAACATTTATAGTTGTAAATATTTAAATTACTTCCCATTTATGACATGTGAAACTTTCACTCCTAGACTTACTTTGCTTTTCTTAGTGACAAAATTACGTTTTAACCATTTTCATTGTTAGTGGGGAAAAAAGACGAGCCTTACTGAGCACAACACAAAATCAGCTCTGAACTGCCCGGGCTAATAAATGTGCAATAATCCAGAATGCATATGGTATTTGGCTTACCTTTTTTTTTTTTTTTAATTTTATTTATTTACTTGACAGAAACACAGCGAGAGAGGGAACACAAGCAGGGGGAGTGAGAGAGGGAGAAGCAGGCTTCCCGCCGAGCAGGGAGCCCGATGTGGGGCTCGATCCCGGGTCTCTGGGATCATGACCTGAGCCGAAGGCAGTCGCTCAACCAACTGAGCCACCCAGGCGCCGCATGACTTACCATTTTTATTAAAGTTTTCAACTCTTGGCTACATTACCAACTAAGTTACTGTGTGATGACGTGTGTGTCTGGTGGCTGGATGGTTGGGTTCCTATCTGGAGGGCATGGTGAAGTTTGGGAACTCTCTGTCTGTGTTTGAGTTCTGCTCAGCTGGTGGTGAGGTGAAAGCCTGAGGGTGTCCCTTCTCATTCAGCACCCCCAAGCTGAGTGCCGGCCGGCAGGTGGGATGGGTGGGAGGGATGGCAAGTCGGCCTCAAGGGTGAAAGTGTTTTTCTGTTACTAAGGGCTTGGGGCTCAAGTAGTCACAGCTGTGTCTGGGCCCCAGGCTGCTTTCCGTGTTCGGATGTTGCAGTCTCATTGCTTCAGAGATAGCGTTGTCAGGTTGAACATACTCCAGAGGGACTGGGGTGATGCTATGTGGGCCGAATACTGTGCAGCAAGCCACTTAGGTGGTGATTGTTTCAAGGAGGTACACAAAGTGAAGGAAAGGAATTTGAGTGAAAGTTGGAAAAAAAGCCCCCACGGCCCACAGCAGTGGGTTTCATTTCTTACCAGTGGTTTTCATTTTGTAGAAAGCTGTTGATAATAAAAGTCTCTAGGAAATAGTTCTTAGATACCCTTTTCTTGTGGCTGTCCTGTAATTATATTTTCCTTAGGTGAGAAAAATTTTTTGAAAGCATGTGTATTCACAGTTGCATCAGAGAAATGTTTCTGAAGCCAGAGTAGGGACTAGATTGTGGGGATGATCATCCTAGTCTTACACCTTGGTGAGTTTCCAGTAGACACAGACTGGTCCTGGGTCTGCAAAGGGCGTGTGTGCGCATGAGATGGTGGGGGAGAGGGTGGGGGAGATGGTGGGGCTCATGGAGAGGGAGGGTGTGCTCAGAGGCTAGAGTATGCGTTACTGCTAGTCGTTTGACACGTCAGAAACAGCACGCTGTATACATGATGTGGAGGTGTGTAGGCGGATGAATAGGCAATACAAGTATCCTTGAATCACATATTTTTTTAGATCATATCAATTTTAAATGATTTTGTAAAGACACTTTACTCTTTTCAGTGATATGGATACCTGTTAACGTATTGAATGGACAGCGACCTACATGCGCAGTGTAAGCCTGCAAATAATCACTTTCTGTAGCACATGCCCATGAAGCATTGGTATTTTTTCCTGGGTGGGACCTAGTTGACAGGAGTAGATAAATCACCATAGCAAAGAGTCCCTTCTGACTTTACTCCTTTATTCTCTGTGAAACAAATCCAGTTTCCCAACTAAGTCAAGAGTGTTTTGCTTCCCTTAGTTACAGGAAATCTCTTAGTTTTCCTTTTTTGTTTGTAGCTTCCTTGCAGTGTCTAGTAACTCCTAAACATTTCTCTCCAAGCTGTATATGTGCACAAATACATAAGTCGTTGTATTATGTTTTGCTAAGTAATAAGGCCTTGGGAATTTTTGAGTAAGCAGAAAACATGCAAATGAAATTATTGTAAATACAATATGGTATTCATAACAGTTATGTGACAAAATTTTCAAAAAATTTTTCATTTGTAAGCGTAGCTTTTGCATGCTGAATCTATGTAGCCAGCATTATTGAAAATGCCTTAAATTGCATGTAATTCTATGCAGACTTCAAAACCATTACCTATAAACTTCCCTGCCTTGCAAAATAAACTCCATTGGGTATAATCTTCTTTTGCTAGGTGAGTGCAGGGTTATCCTCGTGAACATCACGGGTTCTGTTCTGTTCACCATCTTTTGCCACCACCTTGCAAAAATGCTTGAGGCATAAATTTTTGTTGAATGGATGAAAAAATTTTCCTCACCATGCTGTTTGTCAGTCGTCACTTTCTTTCACTGTCACTTTTCCTTCCTGTTAGAATATTTCTTATCTCCTGGGAGCTTTGCAATCAGATAACTTATTGCTGTTTTTCTGTCCATAAGAAATGCATATAATTTTGCTTTTACCTCCGAATAACTTGGAGGATTCTTTTCCTTGGTGGCTCTCAGTAGTGGTCTGAGATGGGAAGGATGCCAGAGACCTCTGAGTAATTGAGGCCTAGTAACTGTTTATTGAATGAATGTATAGAACAACTATTTGGTGCACTTACATAGGGGTATATGATCTGGTGAAACAGTGCTGCTTATTTCACTTGTGTTTTTACTTTATATATTTTTTTCTTGATTCATTGCAGAGTGGTCAAATGGAATTTTACTAATTATGTATAATTCCATGATTATAGTTTTGTGCTGAATGCTCCAAATATCAAAGGTAATGTGGGGCATTGAGAGACGCAAAAGATTTAAAATTTACCATTTTCGATTAGGTCCCTCAAAGTTCTGGAACCCTGGCTCCTGCCCAGAGTGATGTCCTACCATAAACAATGCTGTTGGCATCTCAGCCACTGTGGAGCCACTTCAGGAACATGGAATTGGTCATTTGGGAATTGGGTGGTAATAGGATGAGTACATTTTGTCTGTTCGTCACATAGCACTGTTTTGTGTAGTTCTTCGTATTATACATTCTTTGTCTTTGGGGGATGAACCCTGGCCAAACTGTGCCATTGTGGTAGGGGAAGAAAACCTCTTTTCGACAGCACATTCCTGCTCTGTGGTGGTTGTGATATCACCAGCGTATGGCATGCTGGCGTCTCTGCAAAGGGGCCAGAGGTCTGAGTCCCAGGAGAGATCTTCAGATACAGACAGGAGCCAAACCTGGTCTTTTAGTAACATTTTGGCACATCTACACATGTCATTTAAACTAATCAGACCATTGTGCGATTTTCTTTTGGGGGGAAATAAAACTTAAAAGTTTTCTTAATGCTTGTTGTTTATCCCTAGTGAGAATTGAGTTAAGTGAAAATTATGTTTTAGTGGCATGGGGAAGGCACTTGTCAACATTTGATACTTGATTAAGCATTTGAAAGTTAGTCCTAGTATAACCTCCATTGTGTTTTATTCTTTCTCTAGACAAGTTGGCATCAGGAATGGGATGTATTTTGGGCAAGCTAAGCAGCTTTGTCCCAGTCTTCAGGCTGTTCCGTATGATTTTCATGCGTATAAGGAAGTCGCACGAACAATGTATGAAACGCTGGCAAGGTAGGGTGGACACTGCGGCCACTTCCACGTCTCTTCTTTTACTTCTTTTATCTAGCAGCGAAGAGGGTCTGGGGTTCTTCATGGGTGTCAGGGTCCACTTTTGCTGGACGCTTCTCTCTTTCAGGAACCCTTTCGTCAGCCAGCCCAGTAATCAGCCCAGTCTTCAGGGACATGTTGGCACTGCTCAGGCTGTTCCGATGCTTCCTGACATCAGGGGAAACTGATTCTCTGCCTGTATAACCTCGTGGCTCTCGTTCTCTTCCTCTGGAACCAGACTGATGAAGGATTGGCATTTTTTAACCTGCTTATTTTTGTTAATTACATTTGAATTATGGTTTTGTTTATAATTAGAATTGATGGGTTAACAAATAGAGACTCTAAAACCATTTATCTTCCAAAATCATTAGATATGCCAAAAGTTAGTTTTTACAAAACTTAGTTTTTGTAATAGTTTCAGGGTAGTTGATTAGTTGGTTTGAGAAAAGGAGATTAACTCTTTTTTACAGTATCGGTATATGTAATATTCAAAGCTCGAAATTTAAAACAAGTCTGTGGCAGGCCATGTACACTGTAAAGTAGGAGACAGAATACTTTTTCTATAAAGGGCTAGATAAAGTCTGTGTTCCAGCTATCCAACTCTGCTGTATAAAGTGAAAGCCACAGACAGATACAGTAGTGAATGGGGATGGTTGTGTTCCAGTAAATATTTACTTACCGAAACAGGCATCTGGACAGAAGGCCAAGGTTCGTCGACCTTTGGAGTGTATTAATGTCCTAAGATACATCTTGCACCTCTGTCTTCACCTCTTCCTCTCCTTTCTTATGCATTATTTTGAATATTTATGGAGTATCTATGAGGTACAACTGTTGAATACAGGCGGTCCTATAGATAGGGGACCTAATCTGTACTTGAGCAGGAGAGAGAAAATATAAGGAACAGATGAAAGTTACCTGGCATTAGTATGTAAGTCTGAGTGCTGAAATGATAAGCCATTTATAATTATAGCTGTCCTTAAGATCTTACCTATGTGAATGTTGGTGTTACCAAGTGGAAAGTGCTTTTTAAATCCTGTTCCAGAGCACAGCTCAATAGAAGCTTCCAGATGAGGGCTGGGAGTGGGCGACTGGGTTGGGTAGTGGTGCTCCTGTGTTCTGAGTATCGTGGCATTCAGGCCCCCACCAGCCCGAGTCTCACGTCAGGAGGGTTTGAGAGCGAGCCGTGACACATACTAGTCCTGAGAGCCTTTCAGTCTGTGGGAACACTGTCAGGGGCATGTGGCTGTTCTTGGGGGAAAATGCACACTCTCCTCCCGCCCTTTGGAAACCCTGCCTCAGTTTCATATTCTCCATGCGTCGGGCAGCTCTCACTGGGAAGTAGAATTCCTCCTGTCAGGTATACCCTTCTGCCCTTTCGGATTTCACCCTTTATTTAAGTGCAAACAAAACACTCATTTCTTAAATGAATACAGATATTTATTCCTAAACGAATACAACCATTATTCCGATCTGTAACCTGCAGCAAGATGTAGGTGAGACCAGGCACAGTGTGCCTTAGATTATTGAAGGTACGTTTTTGACCTTGAGGCCTTTCTGGTTGCCTTCCATTTGTGGTCTGTCATACTTGATTAGCTTTGGAGCCATAGGACAACTCTGCTTTCCTTTCCCTCTTCTCTAGCTAATTAAAACAGTCCTTTGTGTCGGTAGATGGTGACCAAAACCCACCACCGTGTTTCCACACTCAGGGAGTGTAGTTGGTATCCTTTCAGACAGGTATTTGGGGGTGACTGACCTTTATGTCCTGTATCCTGGGCCTGCTACAATAAAAGGTATTTATTCATATTTTTGTTTAGGAGATCATCAGTTACTTATTTGACTTGATTTATGTGATTTTTCTATGTTCAGGATTTTGGTAAACCATGTTTGAACAGTTTTGAGATTAAATGTTATGACAGATCTGATTCGCCCACTGCTTTTCATCTATTCAGAGCTTTACAAAGGTGTCCTCAGCATAGAGAAACTGGAATGATAATTTCTGCTGTATTTTTGGTAGTTAATATAGAAAAAGAAAATACTAATTAATTAGTTCTATAGTTAAAAGTTAGGTGACTACATAATGGACTTGGGCCACTTTAATTAAAATGCTAATACTTTTTAGCATTTTAAGACTTACAAGGAAATGTGAAGAAAGATGCCAGAGGAAGGCTGCACTTTGCCACATTTGTGTCTTTCGAGGGCAAGCTGCCGGGCGATTCACTGCCTTTGCTTTGTGTCGACAGCTACACACATAACATCGAAGCTGTCAGTTGTGATGAAGCGCTGGTCGACATCACTGAGATCCTTGCAGAGACCAGACTTACTCCTGATGAATTTGCAAATGCTGTCCGCATGGAAATCAAGGACCAGACGAAATGTGCAGCCTCTGTTGGAATTGGTTAGTATCCAGCTTATCTTGTACCCTTCGCTTTACTCAAAGCATCACTTTGTGATTGTTGAATATCATTTAATCTTTAGGAGTGATCTGTTAGGTTTTGTTTTCTCTGTTGTGCTTCATAGGCCTCTGACTTCTAGACCCGTCTCAGCATTGCCCACGTTTGTGCAGTACGTGAGATGGAGGTGTTAGAAAGGCAAGGAAGTAGTTGACGACACTGTCTTTGGGATGAACAAGTTGGACTATTTCTAGTTTTTCAAAAATGGGGAGAAGTGAATTCAGTGTTTGTAAACATATTCTTAAGTGAGCCAAAGCTGTCTTTAAAGCAGTGTGGTGGGGGGGGGGGGGTTGGAGTTAAGTGTTATCGTGAGTCTTGTTGTAATTCAGTTACTTTGGGAACATCGGCTTCCTGGAGTGCTCAGTCGGTCCTGTCTGCACTCAGTTCCAGAAGTCACCCTTGATCAACCAGCGGCCCTCAGTGATGGTGCTGTCTCTCCCCAGCCCTTGTCTGTTTTATCTTTAATCCTTGTGCTTAGTTTCCTCCGCCGCTCCCATCGTTTGTCTTCATTTTGTTGGCCCTCGCAGCTGTCCGGAGCCCTCTCTCAGATACCGCACCTTCCCTGAGTCACCTCCTTTTTTCTAGAACATACTGTACTCAGTAGCTCTTGCCAGAATACCTCTTCACTTGTTTTCTCTCCCGTACTCTGTACGTCCCAGGCTTGGGAGATAGATGTAACTTCCGCTTAGCTTGTCGTTGTCATTCCCAACCACTCCCATTTCCTCCTCCTCCTCTATTCTCATTCAGAAATCCTCCTTCCCCTGAAGTTTCCCCGTCGCATTCGTACCCTTGGGATTGTAATTGATGGAGAGAACGGAGTGATGGCACACAGCAGCCAGGGCTGTGGAAAGGTTCTTATTCTTTATACTTGCCAAGAAGAGAAGGGCATGCTGCACCATGTAGGGAAGCCCCCAGTTTGGGTCAGGAGGCAGAGAAGCAGGAGTGAGGGGAATCCTAGGCCAGAACCTTTACTGGGGGTGTCTGTGGGAAAAGCTGGTCAAAGTGGAGTAAACAGCTTTGGAGGTAGTTGTGTTCTGTCCTTAGAAACTAGCCAGCCCCGGGAGGGCCAGCTCCCCCAGGCAGCAAGTTTTAAGATATCAAAACTTCATAACATACAGAAAATAAAAAATATGATGACTAATACATTCATAGCATTCCTCCAGTTCCTCGCCAGCCTATAGCTCGCTTACCTTTCTACTCCCCTGTTTGCCCTCAGAGCCTTCTCAGCGTTCATTTAGGGTTTGTTTTCTGTATTATAGGTGTGACAATCTGATTACATTCTCTTAAGTTCAGTAAAGCAATTAAAACAAAAATCCCACGTGATATTTCCACTGCTCAGCCCCTCTTGCCTCTCCACAACTCACCACTGTCGTCATTTTGTTGTGATTTTGCAGAACTTTTTCTCTTCGTGAATATCACATATTTACCCCGGGAAAACACATAGCTGTTCCATAAGGCTTCCGTAGAACCGAGGCACGTCCTTTTTATAAGTCTTCCTTAAACAACTTCTCTCCCAGAGCCCTGCCACCATCTCTGTCCCCCTGTAGCCTTTTGCTGTGCTCTGCTTTCCTTTTCCTTGTCCACACCCCACCTGGGACTTTGCTGCCAGTGTGTGTAAGACTTCCCTACCCTCGGTTTCCACTGCGCATGTTCTCACTATATGGTGAGACGTTGGGGTCTTCAGGCTCCTTTTCCCCCCCATCCAGTAGCATGCCTTTGGCTTTATCTCCCTGCTCAGCCTGGACACACTGGTCGGCAGGATGATGGAATTTCTCATCGTTGCCCCTGATCATAAGGTTAGCGGCTGCTTTCTCCTTTTGTACCAAGGGCAGGAGATGTTGAGACGACACTCGATTGGGAACAAAGGGAAACCTCTATTCCGTATCCATGCAGGTTATGTATATGCCCTATTTAACAAAATTCTGCCAGCTTTATACTGTATTTGAAATGATCAGAGTTGCAAATTATTTCTTTTCATTGTTTTTGAAAGAAATTTTATACGTAACCTGGCTGTAGGTGTTTTTGTTAAGAATCTTGATTTAAAAATAATTGTGGTATTTCTTGAAAGCCATTTTATTTATTTTTTAACTTTATAGGTTCTAATATTCTCCTTGCTAGAATGGCAACTAGAAAAGCAAAACCAGATGGTCAGTACCACTTAAAACCAGAAGAAGTAGATGATTTTATCAGAGGTCAACTGGTCAGTAATCTACCAGGTAAATCCTGATCTTTGCCTTTTAACTTTGGTTTTTTGTAAATATCTGCTAATGCTTTTCATAGTTTTACAATGTTACTCTCTTATCTGAAATATGTTAATTTTTTTTAATCCATTATTGAGTGCCATGAGAAACAGAATTTGGAATTCCTTAGTGAATAATCCCCTCAGTTGTCTAATCAGGACCTGAATGTTACCTTTCTTTTTTTTTTTTTTTTTTTTTTTTTTTTTTTTTCTTTTAAAGATTTTATTTATTTGACAGAGAGAAACACAGTCAGAGAGGGAACCCAAGCAGGGGGAGTGTGAGAGGGAGAAGCAGGCTTCCTGCCTAGCAGGGAGCCCGATGTGGGACTCGATCCCAGATATCCGGGATCATGTCCTGAGCCAAAGGCAGTTGCTTAACCAACTGAGCCACCCAGACGCCCTGAATGTTACCTTTTACTTCTATTTCTCACATACTTCACCTTAAACATTTTTCAAGGGGCAAGCTTAGGGAATTCCTAGAGATCATTTTAAAGAGAATATGATGAAATTGACTTTTGATCCTTTAAATAAATTCGTAATTGAAATAGTGTACTTCTAGGCCAAATAAAAAGTTTTGAGAATTGATTCCTCTGTTGATAAAATCATACTTATGGACTCATGACAGGTTTCTGAGTTTAGTAAGCAAATAGCTATACAAGTAGAAAAGGTATGAATGCTATTAGGAAGAATAAAACCTAAAGAGGAAGTAGTTATGTTTTGTTAGCTCAGAGGTAGAAGTAAAATGTCCATCTCTGCTTTTCTCCACTAACGGCCAGGATGTTTGTCAATTTTATATTGTTGGGTAGTTGCTATGTGGCTCACCTAGCTTGTGAAAATCTCTCCATAGAGAAATCATCGAATATAATTATAACCGAGAGGGGCGCCTGGGTGGCTCAGTTGGTTAGGCGACTGCCTTCAGCTCAGGTCATGATCCTGGACACCCGGGATCGAGTCCCACATCGGGCTCCCTGCTCGGTGGGAAGCCTGCTTCTCTCTCTCTCACTTCCCCTGCTTGTGTTCCCTCTCTCTCTGTGTTTCTCTCTGTCAAATAAATTAAAAAAAAAAACAAACCGAGAAACAGTTGCCTTTTTGGGACCTGGAGGAGATGTAATTTTTTTGTGTGTAGGAGAATTCATTTCACAATTAATAATTATAGGAAAGTTCCTTTCACATTTATTAAATACTTAGATTTACTTGCTATGATAGATACCTCTTTCTTAAGAAATTTCTGTAAACCATGCAGTAATCCTTGATACTGTTTCAGATAATCCTCCTGTTTGTTAAAAAACACACTATTGGGGCGCCTGGGTGGCTCGGTTGGTTAAGCGACTGCCTTCGGCTCAGGTCATGATCCCGGAGTCCCGGATCGAGTCCCACATCCGATTCCCTGCTCGGCGGGAAGCCTGCTTCTCTCTCTCTCACTGCCCCTGCTTGTGTTCCCTCTCTCTCTGTGTTTCTCTCTGTCAAATAAATAGAATCTAAAACAAACAAACAAAAAAAACCCACCACACGCTTAGTTTCACAAACCTCTGTATTTGCGGTGAGGAAATTCAAGACGGTACATTTTCAGTGAAAGTTTTTTAAATTCGTTTGCTTGTGAAAAGTGAATTTAGTGATATTTCTAGATGCATATTTTAAGTCTAATAAAAGTAAATCTGAAGCAACTTAAAATCTCTGTCATGGGCTATCAGATACTAAATGACAGAAATACCATATTTTATGGTAGGTTAGTTTTAAAGCTTCCTGACCCCCTAGTAAATAACTGAAAAGAATATATTAGTGTTAGAAATGCGAAAATAGGACATTTTGATGGTCAGTTTGAGATTGAATTGAAAGAATAATCTTCTAAAGTCAGACTAGCAGATTATTAGACAGTAAAATTTAAAGTTTTAATTTAAATTTTAAAGTTTTAATAACACATCACATGCAGGCTTCCCTATGAAGGAACTGGTATAGTGTGTTTAAAGCTGCATATGAACTATGCGTTTGCACTTCCCATACTAGCCATCTCCATTAGCTTGCTCAGGCTGCCGTAACAGAGTGCCACCGACTGGGTGGCTTGAGTGACAGAGATTTATGTTCTCAAGATTCTAGGGGCTAGAAATCCAAGATTGAGTTGTCATGGTTATTTTCTGAGGCCTCTCTTCTTGGCTTGTAGATTGGCTGTCTTCTCCCTATGTTGTCGCATGGTTTGTTTTTTCTTTATGTGTCTCTGTCCTGACCTTTTTTTTTTTTAAAGATTTTTTTTTTTTATTTATTTGACAGAGAAAAACACAGCCAGAGAGGGAACACAAGCAGGGGGAGTGAGAGAGGGAGAAGCAGACTCCCCGCCGAGCAGGGAGCCCGGTGTGGGACTCGATCCCGGGTCTCTGGGATCATGACCTGAGCCGAAGGCAGTCGCTTAACCAACTGAGCCACCCAGGCGCCCCTGTCCTGTCCTCTTCTAACAGAAAGCAGTCATACTGGATTAGGACCCACTTGTATACAACATCATTACCTTAATTACCTCTTTCAAGGCCCTGTCTGTAATTACAGCACATTCTGAGGGTATTGGGTATTAGAATTTCAACATATGAATTTTAACACCCATTTTTGAACTGAATCATATTTGTTTGTTTGTTTACACAGTGTGTATTTCCTGAACCTAGTAATCTTTCATTTTAGCTTGCTAAGACCTTTCTTTCTTTTCTTTCTTTTCTTTCTTTCAAGATTTTATTTACTTATTTGACAGAGAAAGACACAGTGAGAGAGGGGACAGAAGCAGAGGGAGTGGGAGAGGGAGAAGCAGGCTTCCCGCCGAGCAGGGAGCCTGATGCGGGGCTCGATCCAGGGCTCCGGGACCATGACCAGAGCCGAAGGCAGTCGCTTAACAATTGAGCGCCCGGGCTTTATTTCTTGACGGGCAAGTGTGAAGTTTCATGTCCTGGTCGAATTCTTAAGCACAGCCTTGAATTTCCTGAGGGATATCTGAAATGTAGTGGGAGGACAGCAAAATTTTTGTTTCCCTCTGGCAATCTACCTTCCCATGTGACTTCCTCTCTTCTTCAGAACCAGGTTGTATCCAGTCAGAATTCTTCATGTGATTTCCGTATGTCTACTGACTTTTATCAAATTCCCTGATTATTTTTTTTTAATATTTTATTTATTTATTTGACGAGAGAGAGATCACAAGAGGGAGAGTGGCAGGCAGAGAGAGAGGAGGAAGCAGGCACCCCGCTGAGCAGAGAGCCCGATGCGGGCCTCGATCCCAGGACCCTGAGATCATGACCTGAGCCAAAGGCAGAGGCTTTAACCCACTGAGCCACCCAGGCGCCCAAATTACCTGATTCTTAATCAGATCAACGGAGAACCTTTCATGAGGGCAGGCAGAATGTCCCCTTACAATGTTGTTAGGCCTATGTGAAAGATGGCATTGTGATCATCTTTTCCCAAAGTGTGCTCTACAGAATGTAGGTGTTCTTTTTTTTTTTTTTTTTAAGATTTTATTT